>UELV01118311.1:0-29534 GCA_900490015.1 Megastigmus stigmatizans | reverse complement strand
GGAGGGAGGGGGTGGGGGGCAGGAGCGGACGGGGGGAGATTTTTTTAAAAGGATTGCGATTACGCATTCGTACTGCACGCGCGCGCGGGGGCTACGTTATGTTCACTGTTTGCTCTGAGCGGTTATTTTTGTTTGCTTTCTCTATTTTGTAAACGCTGGAAAATTGATTGTATTTTTTTTATTTGCGGATAATGGATGTGTAATCCCTTAATACGGACACTGACTATTAAACATGAAATACCAGGATTATGTTTTTTTTTTCGTTTTCTTTTTTTTCTTTGGTTATGCTGGCATAAAAAAAAAGCGTTTCGGTAAAACTAGATTACTAGGCGTAAGTCAAAAACAACTTAGTATACTGCATAGTCTTGCTTGTAATCATAAAGATATTTATTTTATGCGATGCCTTATGACATAATTATGCGTTTGTTTTTTAAGAGAATGACAAATATGACAAATAAAAGCTCTCATTGAAACTTAATTTTTGTCTGCAATCTATTCTTATGAATTATTTTCTAGTGCAACATTATGATCAATTGATGGAGATTCCTCCGCATTACTTATTCGGTAAATAATGAGATAGTATTTTGGTTAAGAATATAAATTACTCTTTTAATACAACTTATTTAATAGCGTGTTACCAGTACTAGTTTGCATGACGTTCAGCTATTTGAATATCACGTAGTATTTATCTGCAGGGAATATAGCAATACAATACAAAATTACTTACATTTGACGTAATAATCTTGCTGCATATCAAAACCCTTCTCTGAATACCATTTAACAAATTCAAAAAAATATTATATTGAATATTCTTTTCAAACAAATAAATCTCAATTTTTCATATTAAAAAGATGCATTAATTCTTGTTTTAAATAAAAATTGTATCAGTTCAAATTTCTTTCCGAGAGTAAATTTCTTTCTTGGATTATCGTTCTTTCTTGTTTAAACCCAAAGAATAAGCTACTATAGTGAAAAGTTTTCTTTTAAGTGGCCTATTCCTGAAATTGAACTGGACTCATCGGATCAGTAAAATCCGATTAATTCATAGTGAATTATAAACAAACTCGCTATAGCGCAAAGTTGCAGAAGCGCGCGCGAGCATTTTCGTAGAAAAGCTCCGGTCGAGAGCGCGGACCAGCGGTCGCAGGCGCCACATTAATCTTCCTATATATATATAGCGAAGGAAAATAATAATCCTAGGAAGCTAGAGACGCACGTCGCTAATTCTCGTATAACATGACACTCGACTTGAGCTCGCAGCCGCGAACTTTCGAATATGGCGCTTTACATCAAGCAGGGGCCGCGCGCTAGCGCCTTAATTGAATTCGTTGGGTGCAGGCGCCAGTAGGTAACTCGATTGTGGATCGTACGCGTCTGCGCGCGCGCAAGCGACTGATCGCAGCCTGCTAACGCCTGCGAGTTTCCCTTTTGCGACGATCGCGCGCGGCGCGCTACAGTATAACCGCTGCTTCAGCCGCTACAGCCGGCCATCCTAAAGTTACTTATTCTCACTAATTAATCAGAGCCAATTATAGGCTGCGAAGCTAGCCGCGGCCGATTTCTCGCGAGAGAATATTCTAGCGATGAAAAGTTTGAGCGCAGCTTCGCTTCGGCTACCTGCAGCCTTCGCGTATTTCTATATTGCAGATCCCCACTCCGATCATGGCGAATTTGTAAACTTGATCGTGCAACGCTGGAGAAGCCTTTGTGTTCGTGCGCGTTTACGAAATTAATATCCAACTTTTTTGTTTCCACTGTATGGACAACAGATACTCTATTGTTGGGTTTCAAAAGGTTTTGGATCTTGTTACAAATATTAATATGTGAAACAGCGTTTCATAATTATTCACTCTAGTAGGTAGAATATATGAATAGTTTAGTGAAAAATGGAACACTGTCGGCGAAAATAATGTAATACTCGGAAACCCGTAAATTCCAAGTTTTTAAATGAGTAAGACCGGTTCCTAGTATCAGCTTTGCATTAGTGGCATTCAAAAATTAGCTGACTCTATTTGTGAGTATTCGGCGAAAGGCTGTTCATATGAACCTCATCTTTTAAAGTAGCTTTTTAGTGCGAAATTTTCAAATCGACCCCGCAACATATATGTGTCAGTTCCCAAGCTGGGAGTCGAAAATTGCCACGAAAAACGTATTAAAAAAATGTCAAAAATTTTATCAGAAGCTAGTCCCCCTAACCACAATCCACTCGTAGTTCAAGTGCTTATAGGGAAATATACACAGCTGCTCTGTCTCTCGCTTTTTCTCTTTCACTCTAACTCCTCTTTTTCCTCTCCCCCGCACTCATGGAGTTTACTGCCAATAAAGCCGACGCCGGTATTCGTGTCCGGCCGAACGCGAAAATCGTGCATTCGCAAGCGTAGACTATGGGATAGCTCACCTTTTTTGCACACGCGCGCGAGCGACACAGCGCTCCGGGGAAGCTTATTGAACGATCGATGGACGGGGATGCACGCAATGCGTCGTACGCGCGCGACCGACATTCAGTTCCACGTCAATCGACGACAACGTTCAGATGCTCAATTTTCGCTCTGTCCCCTTTTTTTTTCTTTTAATTCACCGATCCGACCTTTTTCGAAAGAGAGGAGGTGAGCCTGGGGGCAAACAGTCTTTGCCCTTTAGGCCGAGAGAGAGAGAGAGAGAGAGAGAGGGGGGGGGGAGAGTTGCTTTCGAAAAATCGCAAGCGTCCAGCGTTAAAAGGTACGTCGAGCTGTTATTTGAGTTGATAGATTCAGAAAGGAGATTGACAACGGAGCGAGAGAGAAAGAGAGGGAGAGGGAGGGGAGTTTTGCAATGGGTTGAACTAAAAGAGATGTTTGGGACTTTGTGGGAATCGGGCTCTTATTGTTTCTTCTTAAAATGCCAATTAAACGATGGGACTTCGTTTGAAGGGAAGAAATAATCTATTTAGACGAATACATTATACGATCAGTTTGCATTGAACAGCTCTAATGTCCCATGAGTGATGGATTCTACTGCAATGTTTTACAGATGTCAATCAAATTATGATATATGATATGTAGAAAAAGTATAGTAATTTAAATAGCATATTACACATTTCAAAAATTATTAACGTAAAACCTTGATGTTTGCAATGATGATATCGATTTTTCTCTAACTTTATAATCATATAACCGTTTCATGCCACAAGTACGTGGATTCTATAGCTGCGAGTGCGAGAATCGATTAGAAAAGAACAAAAGTCATCCAGTACGTATGAATGCATAAATGAGCTTTTACTTGGTATTGGTACTGAAAGCGTTTATGAAAGTGTGGACTGTGAGTACGATTAGTTCAGCACCTGGTGTGAATCCAATTAAGCCAGTGTGTATAATGTTAAATGCTATAACAGTGCATGGACTCGGAGTGCAGTTACGTGCTGTAAATGCTCGGTAATGTGAATATATACGTATAAGTAAGTGAATATAAAAGAATCACTGTCAAAATAGTGTTGAAAATTTGAATATGTAGAAAATTCTCATATTTTCTATTCCCCAAAAGATATAAACATTGTACTTGTTGTATTTTTCAGAATTTTTCGTACTTGAACTCTTCTATAATTAATTGCTGCTACACACAAAAAATTAGGAAATGCAGAAGAATGTTCTTATGAACGGTAGTTACTTCAGTAGTTACATGCGCTATTCATGTACGAAATTACATTGCTGCCAGTTACATTAATTTATGTAAGTATCGATCATAAAGGAGAATGCCTACGAAATACATTGCAATTATATCTATTGAAAATTGATATATGTATATACATAAATATATTTCTAATGTTAATTACGAAACTTTAGAAGCTCACCTTTATTTTTCCCTGCGTTTCCCCGAAAAATGTCTGCTTGCAAATGAATGGTCAAGATAATAACTAAATGCTATAATATGAATTTTACGTTCCCTGACGTTCCAACACATATGGGCATCCTCCTTTTCTTACGAAATTACATTTGTTTTCTTATATTAGTAAAATTCATATTACTCGATAAGTGTAAAGTTAGTAGACAGCAATTTTTCTCAGTTTTCAAGAATGTCACGGGATTCCTTCAAAATAGAAGAAATCTTACTTAGAGCGCATGAAATAATCGATCCTGCAAAGATTACCATTATCTACCTAATACCTCGATAACTTGTGAAAATCGGAGTTGTTCAGCTTGTCCCTGAAGGAGCGGCAGAGATATTAATAATGAAAGTATACAGGGGTTGAAAACGCAACGAAATAAAAAAAGAGACGAAGGAAAGAAAAAAGGCAGAGAAAAAACTCGACGAGCAGGAAAGCAACAGCTTCGCATTACGGCAGAGGCGCGACACTGATTATAAAAGTAGTAACGAATTTCCGACTTATTATTAACCTTCGCCTCCTCCGAGTCCCGTTCACTGTAGCTCGTGAAAAAAAGTTCCTTTCGCTGATTTACGTAATTAGCACGAAGGAGTTACGCCTGACTTCGCGCGCAAATTTTTCGCCAAGCGGATTTTCGTGGCTAATTATTGTCATGGGGAGAAGGAAGCACTGCTTCTCTCTCTCTCTCTCTCTCTGTCTCTCTCGCGCGCTCTCTCTCTCTCTCTTTGCCGCTCAGCCGCAGCGATTGCTAACGAGATTTATCTCCGAGCTACTCGCAATCAGAGCAGGAGTAGAGTAGAAAAGGTAGAGACCAAGATCAAGTCGATGCACACTTTCTTTTACGCGCTTGTTCTCTTTTGCCTGCTCTTTTCTTTATTCATGGATGATGCCGCTGCACCTCCTAATGTCAATTAAGATTTTACGACGTTCGTGTCATAGTCAAATAGCTTAATTTTTTAACTAAAATCCTTATACAAATTATGATATAAATTAGACACAAAAATAAATTTTGAATGTAAAAAATATTAATCAAGAATTTTTAAAATAAAAAAATATTCTTCTGTACATGAAAAACAAACAAAAAGTATAATGTAAAATTTATTTTTATGCTTAAGTACATATTTACATAATACATTAGATTATTGAGTGTAGCATATATTTTAAAATTAATAAGAGTGATAATAACTATCAAAGCCTGCACAATTGATTTACAACCAAAGATAAACTTTCAATACTTATATAGCATTCAGCTAATACGGCGAATGGTTATATAACGAATAAAAATAATTAATTTGATGATTAGCAATTAAATCATTCATTGATACAAGTAGGTAAATACTTAACTTTATGCGCTTATACAATATGTTTTTTATTGCTTCCTTAGAGAAGAAGTTTTGTGTGTGTGTGTGTGTGTGTGTGTAAACATCTGTGTATCTAAAGAGTGGGTGAACCGATTTTCAAATATTAAAATTCATTTTATTCGTTTTTTTTACGAGATGGCAGCTGAATAGTAATTCTTAAGATATATCGATTTTCTTTTGGTTTATGGCTAAAAATGATTTTTCACAAAAATTTGCAATGTGCATTTGGAATAACTTTCAATTACTTACATTTGAGATCTTATCTTTTAAAATAGTTTGCATTGTTCTTTTGTTATTTTGTAAAATATCATTTTTTAAAACTTACGTTCTAACTTTTAAATATCTTAATCGACCCTTATGAAAATATAAAAAATTATGAAATTGTAAAAAATATTATTATCAATTTAAAATTTGAAAGCAAGATGAATTTTTAAGGATTTTCACTTATTATTTCTTTGAGAAAAAAAATTCTATGAAAAAATCGATTTTCTATTGCATTTGATAACAGAAGTAAACTGTTATAATCTTTTTAAAATTTGATATATATAATTAGAATTTTTGTACTTTGAAAACTATATTTTTTATAAACATTTTGTAAATAAGTTTTGAAATATTTTTAAATTAAGGAAAGGTTTGATGCATTTTGATGTTGATGATTTTGATGAAATTTCTCACGTATAAGTTCTTGGATGATTTCTAAAAATGTAATTTTTAAAAATTATGTTATTATAATTACTTTTTAAGTATTGTAATTCTTACATATAATTGATAATATCTTGTAATATCTTGGCATATTATTCTCACAACATACATTTGTAAACATGTGTACATTTTTAAACTTTCAATTCGTAAATTTTAGCTATTAAACTATACAATTATTTTAGACCTTCATCTGCAAGTTCTATTAATGAAATTTTTTCAATGGTTCTTTTCACTTGCTCTTAGCCTTGAAATGTTATACCTAAGTTTGTATCAGAGGAAACAGTGCAATTATGTAGAACAACTATGATTTCCTTTCATAGTTTTTCAAGACTTCAATAAATTAAAATTGCCATTATTTGTCAATTTTATTTCAACTACTAATCAACTTATACGTTTTTATCAATTTAGCAAAGAATTCAGTCATAATTTATGTTTATCATTACATAAGAGAAACAATAAACAAAGCCCATATATTTCATTAAGACATTCTTTATCATAGTCAATAAAAATTTCATAATCTGAAAACATTTACGACTAAAAGAATTGAAATAAAAGGAAGTGAATCGTTGAAACGCTATTCATTAGTTACTGAATCATTTTTTGTGTAACATGAAGCAGCGGATAGTAGTCGCATTACTTTTCTGCATGGCGATTTCTGCCTATGGTGAGTAAAACTGGAAATTTTTCAATTTATAGATTTATTTCACAAAAATTCTTTGTAAATTACGTCAACCAGCAATGCCGTTTTATTTTCATTGCTTTTATCACACATTTTTATAGCTCAAAGTGAGGAAGGGGGCTCATCTGCACCGGACGGCAAGTATCCATATCAGGCTGGACTGAGAAAGAAATCCAAGTTCTTATGCGGAGCCTCCATAATTAATGAAAGATGGCTTCTAACGGCTGCGCATTGTGTTAAATTGTAAAGAGAAAATTTTTTGTTATCTATATAATTTATAAAACATGAGGGATTTGCATATTATTTGTTATTATTTTTCAATTTTAGATACAAAAAAGTAACGGATGCGACTGTTTTCGTTGGTACCAACGACGTACATGGAGAAAATGGCACTATATATACTGTTGCTGAACTTATCGCCCATGAAGATTATGTGAGCATATTCTTATTAAATTGTTTTCGATGTATACCAAAATTCATATCCAATCGATACAAATTACAATTTGTAGATAATTACTATACTGAAATAATGATATTGCAATACTTTTTCATTATAAGTACAGTAAAATGTATTTTGCATATAAATAAATTTAATATATTCAATGAAATAGATTGTAACAGTAATTTAATCAATTTATGTATTTTGTTAAAATAAAAACAATTTTATAAAGTTATGCACGGTATTCCATAAACATGTTAATGATTTTCTTATAATTTGAATTCTTAAATTATTCGTTAATTTAAATATTTTAGGACAAAGATTACATTCATGCCAATGATATCGCTCTTATACGTTTGGAGAAAAAAATTGAATTTACTGAAAAAATTCAGCGAGTCAAATTACCCTATGAATCGAAAAGCTACGAAGGTACTTCCGCAATTTTAGCTGGATGGGGGACATTTTCAGTGAGTCTAGATATTTCAATAGCTGCTATAGTGAATTACATAATTTCAATTTCATTTATGTAGCATTAAGTAAATAATTTTAATTTTTTAGGAGAAGACTGATCCTCCACAAACTTTGCAACACGTGAAGCTACACGTTATCAAACATGCTATTTGCATTGACGAGTGGAAGAAAAAAAGAAATCGTGATATAGGGCCATCGCAGATCTGTACTTCTGGAAAAACAGAAGAAAATATGGCTACTCACGTGAGCGAATTATAATTTTCTTTACGAACGCAAAACTTCCTATTAAGATGTCTATTCGTATTAACTATCAGAATCATAATTTTCTTAATTACTTTTTTATGATAATAATAAAAATATTTAAACTAATTTTCAGGGTGATTCCGGTGGCCCGTTGGTTTCAGATGGAGTTCAAATAGGCGTTGTTTCATTTGCTTGGGATGATTTACCCGATGTTTTCGTTAGAGTTTCTAATTATCTTCCATGGATTCTAAAGTATATTGATACTTGATAATCACATACATTAAATAGAATATTAAGATAAATAACTATGAGGCTATAAATAAAGTATTATGTACAAAAAAAATGTTGTGTTTATTATTCAGGGTATTCCAAAAGTTCGTAGGTAGAGAACAATTTGTGAATATAGTAAGTTTATGATTTGTCCCTGACTATCCGATGGCTACCTTGTATTTGATTTGACCATGATCTTGAAGGTCATTGTAAGGGCCCTTGAATAACATTTTAAAGTCTAACAGATTTTTTAAAATCAGTTTTTTTACTACATTTTTGACCCAATAAATGTTAATTTCTAGTGTATAGCCAGTTAAGATACTGTCGTGGTTTAAAGACTGATACTATTGTGTATGATAATATCATATAACATTGGTCAATATTAATCAAGAGTGTTATTTACAGTAACATATTGTATCGTAAAATCTTCTGATCTTGTCATTTTCGGGATCAAAAATATAGGATATGTGAAACTTAAAAAAAAGTAAATTATAAATATCTATTTTCCATCATAAAACAAAAGAATATAATCCAATAAAAAAAAAATTATTTTTCAGCGAAAACATGGTACACACATACATACAGGAAAAAAAGTTTTTGTGTAAAAATACTTGAAATATGTTCCTTCTAACATTTTCATCAGCTTTTGAAAATAAACATTTTACTATTAGAAAACTTTCTCTATGAGGAAGCAAAATTGTAGAAATGGCATTCCGTGGGTAAAGGAAAAAAGAAAATATAACTATTATCGCACATTCTCCCTTCGGCGAGCTGGTAAGCCCTCATCCTCGGGGCTAACGCGAACTCCGCGTCGATCAAATTCGATTTCATCGAATGAACGAAATTCCCAGCGAAGGCAATCCACTGCTGCAGAGAAAATCGTTTTTCCCGAGAGCGCGGGCGTGGGCAACTTCATCAATACGTCGGATTTTCGAAACAACGGACGCGCCGCACTCCACTCTACCTCTAAGTCTCTCTCTCTCTCTCTCTCTCTCTCTCTCTCTTGCTCTCTCTCTCTCTCTCCCTCCATACGCCAGCCTCGGCCAATATAAACGTTCTTGTAGCGGTGGGAAAATGGTGGCACTACAACTGGAAATTCGCATGTCGTATTTTGTGTATTTCCTTGTCGACCGAGTGTATTTTTCGAGAAAAAAAAAATGGCTAAGGGAATGGGTCGAATTTTATTGTATCATTTGAAGAGTTGAAGGCAGAGAGTTTACAAAGTTATGAGTATTTTCGAATAAGGAAATTGATAATCGTACTGCTAATTCCTATTACGTTTTTGTATCTTGTATGCATTAAGTACTCGTATATAGCTCTGGATCATTATTATCTTAAGAATAATGAATGATGAATCGAATATGCTATGGATTGTCAGTTTTTTGAACTTGAGTTCTAATATATTTTTCGACACATGTGTTGATTACGAGTAAAAATGTAGCTCTAGTCATCTAAAGCTCTAATAATAATTGAAATAGCTAATGGAACTCCAATTTATTTGTTGATTTTCAACACTTAGGTGTTGCACAATTCCGGGATTTGAAGTGAACTATATCTACATAATTTGGGCGTAAGTAGATAAGTATTGGATCCAATTAGACGAGTTACGTGTAGTGGACTAGTTAAGCTCCATAAATGCACTTATTAACAAGTTTCTATGGTATTCAGAAGTAGCGTAAGTGCCTTAAAATTTAATTTGTCTTATAATTTAAGTCAGTACATTACACAAAACCAATAAATGTAATTCTCCCTTTATGATTACCTACATCATTTATTTTATAATTATTGTAATATTTTTATTTATTATGGAATTTTTTTAAAACAATTGGCATAGCGAATCATAAGTTTATCGTATTTTTTTTTATCAATGCATCTCTATACAGTAAGTGGTCACAAAAGTATCGTAATTCTTAGTGACTTTCTAAAATATGTTCCCAAAAGGCTTGTTCTTTTCAATCAAAAGAAATTGAGAGTTGCCTTGTAAATCCTTCGAAACACGAGTAAAGAGGAAGTATAAATCCAAGAAAAGGACAAAGCAAAGTAAGAAAATAAAGAAAGATCTTTGGCGGTTGCGAATGAAAGAGTGCAACAGTCAGTCTCCAATTACGTAACCAGAGATATTATAGGGCTTTGTAAGATCGGACGAGAAAAAGAGAGAGAGAGAGAGAGATGGGCGGAGGGGTGAGAGAGGTTTTAACGGGCTGGCCAGAACTTCTAATGGCCCTTTTTCACCCTTTTTTCCAGACTGTGCGTACACATCGCCCAGGCCAAACTCCGTGTAGTTTACAACTTTACAACCTATAAAGCTCCGGCTGCGTCCGAGAGCGTTTAGGTCAACCTGCCGCGTTGCACACCTCCTCGATCCTCCCTGAAAAGGGGATTTCAGAGAAACCCTCTTAGCTAAAACTGCGCTCTCTTTCTCTCTCCCTCTCTCTCTCTTTCTCTCTCTCTAGCTTTCTCTCTCTCTCTCTTCCGCGCTCTTTTTTCCTCCACTGCCTCTGCCAATCCTGTTATGGCTGGAAAAATCGGGCAGGGGGAGTCGATCGGTGCGGCGAGAGCTGGTCTTTTCGTGACGGCTTTCCGCTTTGCGGTTTTTATAGTGTTGGACGTTGGCAAGTCGAGCGATAGCGCTGTACGGGAGTTGAGCTTTTATAAGGTGAGAGAGAGAGAGAGAGAGAGAGAGCAGAGAGGGAGGTGTAACGTGTTCGCTACACTGCTCGAGCCGTCCACTTGTTTATTTTCGTATTTGTAATATGCATTTTTATTGGCGATACGGTTTATCCGGCTTGCGAAGCAGGCGGTACAACATTTCAGGAATGTCGGGTAGAAATCTTCGACCTGCGGCGTGTGGATGGTGAGAATATATTTTTTAAATATTCAAATCAATGTTGATTGTACGATAAAGAAATAGTTACTTAATAGTAATAATCTATTTAATATTTAATATCACTCTATTTATGCGCTCTATCACATGTAATATATTACAAAGATGCTTGTATCATATAGCCGTAGCTTAAGCGCGAGCACGGGCCCTAAAAGTAATAAGTACTGCACATAAGTTTTTAAAAGTATTTCTTGTAATCATTAAGATTTCGAAAACCAGTAATGATTATTATTAAACTTTTGTCAAATCTAAAATAATTAATTTCATTGTACATGTACAGAGAAAATCGTTGCATTGGAAAATTGTAACCAAATGCGCTATGAGTAGATTTTTTTAATTGATATTTTTCACTGGAAGTCGATATGTAAATGGAAATGAAAACGGTGGAGGACGAATTAGCTTTGTGAAGGGGGATGTGGCAGATTTAGTGGTGAGCTGATTGCGGTCAGTGCGGAGATCAGTAAGCGATGATTTGTTGATTGGTTTTCGGGCCGCGGTTAAGGTTTGTTATAGGGTATTGATTTTAAATTAAAGATTGCTTTTGAAGAATGGATTTTGCAAATCAAAGACAAGGATCTGAATTAAAGTGAGTTTTAATGTGTTGTAGGAAAATACTAATATTTGTGTAGATCTATAATACTAATCTAGAAGTTTTCGAATTTAATCATTGTTCTGCAAGGGCAAAAATTTTTCTGAAATACTTCGCTTGAATTTCTAAATGTTCACACAAATTTATATAATTATGTAGGTGACGATGCAAACTATATTTACAATAACGAGTCATTGATCAAATGGCAGAATATCGTAAATACTCACCTGAAACCAATGAAATAAATTACATTATTATAGAAAATATTTGTTGAAGTATAAACGTAAATTAAAATTGATAATTTATTAACTTTTTCAAATTCTATACAAAATGTAAAGTAAGATCAGGAATTAACTATTTTATAGAATTTTTTTTTTTTTTATAAGTAAATGATGTTAGCGTTCCAGTATCTTTTTCCTTAAGGGAGAAAATGAATTGAGCGATCCACAGAGAACCAATATATTTGCAATTTATTTCCTAAATTGAATGAAAAATTGCTACGTCTTTTACGAATTACCCACCTCTTCAAGCTTCAAAGAAATCACTCAACACATAATTCTCTATTCGTATTAATAATACTGTAGATGGAAATTAACAAAATATCAGATGTATTGTACAACTTACTTATTAATTGTCTTGGCCCTCGCGAAAGACATACAGAACTATATGCCATAAGTGTTGATTGTCGCGAGGTCCAAAGAAAAACTGTTTACCTGCCATTGCTAGGCAAAAATCCATAACCGCATGACGCCATACATGACGTCATGTGGTCATATATCTACTACTAGTTGGGGGTTCACTTATATGGAAATTTTGCCAAAGCTGCACTTTTTCAATACAAAAAATGCCGGCTGTCAGAAGGTTAAGCTTCCTTTCGTCATTACCATATATTTTCTTACACGCTTTCGATTTCACCCACCACTATACGAATTCCTTCTTCGAATAGGGAGTCGCTATAAATACTTAGCATAGTCCGCTGCGAAATAAAAAAGGAAGAAAGTTGAGATCGAGAAAGAGTAAGGGAAAGATAAAAAAGACGCGTATAAGCAACGCAGCGTCGATAAATCAATGGAGTATGGTAATGCGGCGATTTCAATAATTTAAATATGGATGAGCGGAAAAAATAGGGAACAATCTGGGCGCCAAAAGACGTAAGGGATTCTCAGCTGAATCGGCTTCTAATGACGTACGCAGTCACGTCCCCAAAGCCCCTTACGAGTCCGCGCTCGGTGGATTTGATTTTTTTTACCGAGAGCCGAGGGTGAAAATATGTCACCGGAAGGATGCAGCAGGGAAATTCTTCAATTGCCAATGTTCTACCTTTTTGCTCTGCATTTTACTAAAAATTTTTTAGCTATAATGTCTGTAAAATATCAGACCTTATAAATTAAATTATATTTCGAAATTCAGGTTAAATAAACGAACTTTTTCAATTAATAAAATTGTATTTTTTTTAATAGTAGATTACGTTACGCGAGAGGAAAAGATTTGAAAAAACTTGGCAAACACGAGGTCTGGGCTGACCAATTTTCTTCCTGAAGTGGCAGATACTATTCTTCCACATACCAGCGCACCGAAAATGTACATGTATTTCCTCGGCGGATGTGAGGAAGGAAAATATAACAAATATGATTGACAGATGTGAATATTATCCAGCGCTTTTCACATCCCCTTTTTTGAGGCCAGCTAAACTTTTCCGAGTCGATACTTCCCTCGAAAACTTGACCCGAACAAATGTAACATTTTAATTCCAGGAGAAAAAGCCCCGGCTCGATCGTGCCCTGCACGAAAAAAAAGAAAGGAATATTCTGCCGCGCGTATTTTCCACCTGCGGTCTCGTCTCATCTGCGTGAGCTCCGCGGGGCTCAAGCGCCGGAAAAAGCACGTTTCTGTAGCTTTGTCCGCTAGCTGCAATTACTCACGGGTTACGTATTTAAAGTGCTCGCACTGTTTCCCTCGGTTCTACGAGAGGAGGCCGGACCCTACCGAAACTGTTACTACTGAAGGGGCTTGCGGCTTTTAAAGGAGCGTGTTTGTTCTTCCTAATTAGATTTTTTGCGCGATTTTCAAGTAAACGCCCGGGCCCTGCTCGTCCCTCGCAGTTTCGTTTCGGGAATGCGAGGGGAAAAAATATGCGGAATGATATATTCTATTTGTGCACTTTGAGGGATGCCGAGGTAAAAGTGGACACGAAATTACCATTGTGGTGCTGCTACTGCTACTATTTTTTCCCGGTGAGAGTGTGTTTCTTAATTCTTTACGCTCGTACTGCTCTAGCCCCGACGATTTTACATCGCTGCTCGGGATTTCATTCGCATTAGAATTACACGGCCGCCAATGTCCTTCTGGGCATCCTTTGTTATTTTCTCGAGAATAATTTTAAAAAAGCATTCGTATTTTAAGCTAAGAAAAAATGTACAATAAACAAGTTGGTAAAAAATTAAAAGAGTTTAGATTGCTATTCGTGACAAATCTGTGCTGTATTGTTGAAGTTCAAAATTAACGAAGGGAAGCTTTTTAATTATCATTTGAAGGCTCTCATGTGCCCCCGAGGTCTAGACAAAATTTCCTTGAACGCAATGTAGAACAGGCATTCTTTCAATATTATTCAGTATATATTGAGAATTAAGTCATATTATTTTGTATTATAAAAAACGTTTTCGTATCTCAGAATTTATTTTATTCTATTTTTTGTGGGATAGGAACTGAAAAGTAATTTTTAAGATTCATCGGGTTTCTTTTTTTATGTGGCTGAAAATAACTTTTTGATGTTTAGTTTTTCAGTTTTTTGATATCTAAACTTCTGGTTTTTGATATCTTGCATAAGTGTTAAAAATATATTAGAAATAGTCAAAAAATTGTGTAGTAATAAATTGATGAATAAAAAGTATAACAAATATTAATCTTTAATTATTAATTAGGAGGCTGATACATTTAAAGAATATATTTGTTATTTTTATAAATGTAATTGTTTTAAATTATGTATTACATAAATAATTTAAAAATTTTTGTAGTCTTTAGTATTCGTATCTGTTTTACTGGCACGAGAAAAGTTTTCAGAAATAATAAAAACGTAAATTTTGTTCTACAACGGAAAAAGTTAGCAGTTATTTTATAAAAATTTACATTACAATTTGTTTGAGAAATCATATTAAACTGTAGTTTGTGAGGAAATTAAGTTTTTCCAAATTATCAAAGTTTTAATATAAATGATAAGTTCTTAAATCATGATTTATAAAAAGCAGTGGAGGTACTTTAATAAAATTGCATTTTTTGAGTAATTGAAAGTTAATGGAAAAAAAAAAATCGATCAATTTTCACTTAAACTAATTGACATGTTATATCCTACACGTATTCTCATATATTTTAAAAAGCGTTAATTGTAATTGAAATTTTTTTCTAACGTTGATATTACTTACATTGGCTAATCTTTAGGGAAAGTAGAAGTACCCCCCGCCTCCTCGGATTGTTCGATCTATTTCTCTGTTGCAATTAATTAAAAAAATAATTAGTCACATAAGCCTCATTTTGCTCAGAATGCTTAATAGCATCGAACACTACGCCGGCCAAGTACAAACTTTACTAAAAATTATAAATATTAAAAGTTCTAAACAAAAGTAGATGTGATCATAATTTTGAGGTTAACTTTCAATGTGTATACACCTCTTACTAGTTCCAATTAATTGAAAAAACGGCAAATCAGATTGACTTCACCTAAGCAGAAGATGATTTATTATATCAAGTACTATGCTGCTTCATTCCAAGAATTGAGTTTCATTATAAATAGAAAAAGTTATCAGCAAGGTAAAGCACGTTTATAGCTACTGTTATACCATAAATTATTTTTCCATTCGATGGTATATTTTTCTATTAATAATGAAAATAAATATTTGGACTTGATCCCCTTACTGCTCGAACGATTTTAAGTATTTATAATTTCGAGTAATATTCTGGTTTGAGCCCTCTAGTGCTTGATATAATTAAATATTCTATGTAAGTTGCAGTTCGTGTCAGCAGATAGGTAACACATCTTGTACTATTATATGCTTGTGACTAGAACGACCTGCACCGTTGAAAAATAACTAAATTTACCGGCATTATTCTAATCAGCCACGTGAATAATCGGCTGGTCATTATCATTATAATCGGCAATCTGCTGGTTTGACGGTGGTAGGAGTGCTCGGCTCATTAGTTCCCCGCCGCCGTTCCCGGAATAAAATTAGCAGCCCTCCCTAACCCCCCTCCCTCTTTTTGGTCTCTCTCATTGTATACTCAGGCACACCAATTCCACGTCATTAATTATACTTTAAAGGTTATAGTGAACGATCGGCTGGATAAAAGTCACTCTGATGTGACCGGTTGTCACTCCGAATGATTGGATGAGGGGACACCATTGGATGCGATGCGTAGCTAGTGGTGAGTTTTTTGCTCGTCGCGGCGACGAGGAGCAATGAGGTAACGAGGCAAGTTCTCCCGAACAGCTAGCTATACTCCTTTTTTACGAAGTTGCGCGTAAAATGTTATGGTTCAATTTTATGGTTATACTTCTTTTTATACTGGGGTTAATTATTTTTAACGAATGGACTTAAAGTCGGGCGTTTCAGCTTCCTTCCTGATTTTATAAAATTATTAAAAAGAAATAAGGTTTTGAGCAATTAATTAAAATGCGGATTTAAATTTACGTACTTTGTGCTTCTATCGGAGGACAGAGTTCAAATAGTGAAGTTTTAGTTCAAAAAGTAAATATGACGGAATTCTGAAGTATTTAATTGTGGAGAATGTAAATAGGTTTCAGTGAAATCGAATTATCAGACTTTTTTTTGTAATATACATATATATTTCTTTAATATGAATTAGAAGGATACAAAATGATTAAAAATTTATAAAAAAAAATAAATTAGTAGGGAAATTGTAGGATTCTCTCAAAATTTAAAAAAACATGAAGTATTCTTTGTGCCTTTATATTTCGATTAATTTTGTAAATTGAAAATGCTCCAATTGAAAATACTTTGAAACTGTGTAATGAAAAACAGTATGCGTATTGTTACAGAAAATTATTTAAATAAATTAACTAAGCTCCGAAATTCCTTTTTATTTCATTACTAAATTTCCAATTTCGCATAATATGGTTAAAGAATACGGTATGCTTTGAGTTTAAACTAGAAATAACTTGAATTAAAAGCGCATAAATGAGTCTACATATTTTTAATTAAATTAAATAAGCGCGCATTTTTTTTCTATCGCGCACACAGCCAAACCCACGAGATTCACTATAAAACTGCAAGACTTTGGCGCTCACATATCTCTTAATCTCTTTCCCCAATATGCCATACATAAGCTGTCGACTTTCTTGCAGTCTTTGCACTACCAAGTCGGGAATCCTCGACCCTTTCATTCGTTCTGCCCTAAATCAAGCCGCCCGTTAAGATCCCTTTCTTAATTGCTTGCTGCCGCCGCCACCGCCGCCGCCGCCGCTCATGCTCTACGTTTGAATTACTTAACCCGAAATTAGTTCTGGACGGCCGAGAAAGAAACGAGGCATTGCAAGGCATCCCCGATTGCACTTGTCGAATTTTCCAGGCCCCGGAATAATTCTTGGCACGCGGGAATAATTAATGGGATAGGATAATCGATGCGCCATTCGTTGCCTTACAACTCTCAACTATTTCTCGAGCCACCCAGGAATTCGCGCACTTTCTTTTCTACTGCCTAATTGATCGAGCATAATTACAAATAGTGCAGTGCTGGTACGGATTTTTCCAACATTGTGGAATGTTATTTACTAATATATTAAAAGAGTATTACTACAAAAACGGACCATTTTCGGGGTCTACAAATTACAATTTAGGGTATCACCTTATGCAAACCTGATTCTTTTTTTATTTTGCGTGCCGTATAATCACAAGAAATCTAGTCAACAAGTGAAATAAGCTTTAAGACACACTTTCAAGGTTGTAATTTTTTGAGTAAACGTTTTACAAAAAATTCTATGTGATATTCTGAGACAATTTTCAAAAATTTAATATTTACTAAATGATTATAATTCTAATCAAACATAACTAGGTATATAATCTGTTTTTCAAAATCTTGTTGAAATCTTTTGGTTTTATTCGTTAGAAGCCGAGATTTTGCATATCAAATATTTAAAATAATGCTTTATATCAAACACCTAGAACATTCACGATTTCGAATTTTTACAATGTATGAAATTTTTTCTATTACTCTAACAAGAATAATTAGACTTTAAAAATCTTTTGTTCAAAAAGAATCATTTTAAATTTTGTACATGAATGCTAGTCCTTGATACCATAATATTTAAAAAGGCATGAATAAACCCGTTTCTAGATTCAATAATTTAAGTGAAAAATGTAATAAATATTTCAATAAATATCTTTACAACCAAATTAATTAACCGTAGCACATTAAAAAACGTTTTAAATTTATTATAAATTTAATGAAGGAATTCGAAACTTATTATATTCCTATATTACATTTATAAATAGTGATTTTTTTCTGAGAATTTAAATGGAAAACAAATGATATTGGTTAATACTATACGCTAAATGCGTTATCAAAATTTGTATTTTACAAATATCGCGCTAAAGTACGAAAAAAGCAGTACATACACAAATGGTATTTAATTAATTATTGTTTTTGCCAACATCACGTGCAGCCCGAATATTTTCAAACAATTGCTGCTCGTCGAAGCGGGAATATACAAATTCGTTCTTGTTGAATCAAGGGTTTATTGATAGGGAAGTTGGTCAAGTACTGTTATACGAAATACCTGAAGCGTATTTGTAAAAGCAATCAAAACTTGATATTAATATAGACGCTCGAGTATGCGCGGCCTGTTTGTTTGCAAAATTTGTATTTATTTGATGCGTGATATAGGATGTTTAATACATAAAGATTTCGTTAATTTCGGGAATATTAATCCATCCAATAGCATTAATGCAAATGTTTGGACTATTACGTCAATAAGAATCTTATACAATATTATAAAAGGTGCGAGTGAAATTTTAATAACGGATTTAATATCAATTATGCTGCGTAGGTGGAAATCTAGCTTACGCTTTTTTAAATGAATTTGAAGAATTATTATTTTTAAAAGGTGTCACTTTAAGCGCGTGTAATTTACAAAAAATGATTTCATGCAAATAGTTGCCAATTTTTTACGGAATTTTGCTGACCGCGCACAGAGTAAAAGTCGAAAATTTAATTTGAAACTGGAAATTGGGAGTGAAATTTTCCAGTATTGAGGTGAAATATTTTTCTGAAATATATCGCGTGATTGAACAATATCAAAAATTTTATTTTTTTTTTTAAATTAAAACTCAATAAATTAACGAGAAGTATAAAGTTATTTAAAAATCACTCTTTAATAATTTCCGAAGACATGAAACTTACTTGATTATTTTCAGCGCCGGAACGGGTAGTGCAAATATGTTAATAATCCCACATATAAATAACGAGATCCATTAGGTAGTCTGCATACTCTCTTCTGGAGGAAAAATTCCCCATGCTTATAGCCCTGCGCATCGAAGGTCGGAAAATGAAGTATCGTCTCATTACAGTAGCAAATGAGCGGTAAATAAGTCGAATCGCCCACTCAATAACAAAGAGCGAAAGCCAAGAGGGGCTCGCGGGCATGTTATACCCCCGAAACGCGAAATGAAGAAAGATAAGATAGCTCGCGTAGCAGTAACAGCAGCAGCAACAACAACAGCAGTGGTAAAGTGATAGCTCACGCCTAAAGGGATGCACGGGAAGAAGTAGCGAAGGGGAGTTAGTCTGCTAAAAAGAGCGAGAGAGAGAGAGAGAGAGAGAGAGAGAGAGAGAGAGAGAGAGGAAGAGCAACTTGTCGGTGTGTAGCTTGGAGGCGCGCGCGCGCATATATATATATATATATAAAGAGCGCTGGCGGTGCGAAGGAGAGAGGGAGAGAGAGCCGACGCGAGGAACTGAAATATGCGGCACGATGCGAAATTTATGTGTAGCCACACCTGGTTAGTGCTTACACGCGAAATAGTGTCATAAATTTCCATACGTGCGAAAGGTGCTGGCTGCTGCTATACTATGGTACCCAGGCCAGGCCGTAGCGCGGCGGTGGTGTTAGCTCTGACGCGCTTCTCCCGCCACCACCTCGGCGAACGTTAAATCTCGGCTACTGCTCCGCGCCCGCGTTGCCGCCCGTCGAAAGATGGGGAATATTGGTTAACCGGCCCCTCCTCCTCCTGCGCCTCGCGCCTCGCAGCTCTTCTCTTGTCTTATGCGCGGCCTCCTGCATGCCTGCCTGCCTCGGTATCTTATAGCCGCCGCGCGTGTGCCTGCGCACCGGCTATGCTGATTACCACGCGAGAGGTTGTGCCCTCTGCTATATGCTATATGGCCAGCTTCTTGGGCCGTTGTACTTTTTCCGACCGATTGCAAACGGCTTTTCCGAGATTTTCCTTTCAGTTTTATGATGCGCGAATCACACCTGATGTAACCGCAGAATATAAAAAGCTGACCAAAACAGTAGGGTCGCCAAAAAGTATACTCGACCTTTTGTTCTAGACGATTGTTTATGAAAGGAAGGTTACAAAGTTACAAGCTTTCGTGGTAAAAGGCTTTCGATGCTTTCTACAAATTTTATTCAGTCTTTGCAAAGCCTATTGAATGTTTGCATGAATTATGTTATCGATAAAATCTGAAACAGTTCTTGCAAGGGACAAGGACTATATAGCGATAAAAATATAAAATCAAAGGTGTGCAAAGATTAAAGAAATCAGCCGATTCGTTCAGAATAAAGTAGAGTTTAGTGACTCGCGGAATTTGACGGTATCGAAGCGATATATAGAAGACGCTTGATGCAAAAGTGCCAAGATTCGACCTAACGAGTCGACGCACAACCAATTTGTCGAGCGTCTCTCGTCATCTCCCAGCCGATATAGACCGACTGTGATTCTCGACATGGCTCTCGCGCTCTTACCACTCAATATCAGTAGCCCGAGAGCCGCCGTCCCCGGAACTTCATCGTGTAGCTTGAGATCTCCTCCTCTGACTGACACATCCTTCGAGGTCTTGCCGAATAACCAGTAACACTATCCGCAATATAACGGCGGCAGAGCAGCGCAGCGCCAGCAGCATCAAGGACAGCGCAGCAGTGGGATGGCATTCGCGCGGGGGAGAGAGACAAATGCGACTTTCATGCGACTTTCTCTCTCTTCCTCTCTAGCTGTGTCTCTCCTTCCAACGAACCAGTGAGAGAGGCCTAGAGAGACCGAGAGAGCGAGGAAGAGAGAGATGGAGAACTTTAAACGACGCAACTTTAGCAAGCATTTCACCCTCGTACCTCCTTTGCCGAGGCGTGTGTCTCCAGCAGGTGGATTTAATTGCTTCGCATCTCCGCCCCGTTATACGCTCGATGGCTCGCTTGCTGTCCCCCTCTCTCTCTCTCTCTCTCTCTCTCTCTCTCTCTCTCTCTGCCGCTCCTTTGCGATTGTCTTCGAGCTCGGGTCGAGATCGTCTTCCGCTTGCTCTTCTTCTTCTTCTACTTCTACTACTACTACTACTACTACTACTTCCTTGTTCTTCGTATCTCCGGTGACACGACGAAAAGTTCAAGCGCGGCTGCCGAGGTTCAACTACCCGAGTTCTCGTCCTCGAGGCTTCTTCGCTTTTTTTTACACCCTGTCTGTCATTTAATAAGAATCCAATGACAACGAGGGATTTTTATACCGGCGGGAGGGAGAAAGGAGAGAGTCTCTGTCTTGTACGGACTGCGGGAGAGAGTGGGAGATTCACTTTGACAGTTCGAAGGTTGATTCGGGAACTACGCTGGAGCGAATTATGTTGTGCAAGCTCGTTATTCGTACTTGATTTTTTCTTTTTCCTCCCGCCAGCCCCGGAGATTTGCATAATTTGTTTTCCTTTGCTTTCGCCTCGCGTTTGGAATGACTAATTAAAAAGTATGCGTAGGTTAAAGGAGGGGGGATCGAATAATGTCAACCACCCACTATTATACAAGTCATGTATTTATTTTCTATAGAGCCGTAGTTGCATTGTTAAAATACTTTTATACGATGAAGCGGAGAGTTCAATATACAGAGTATAGAGAAACAATCGGATAGTTCAGTGTGGAACAAGAAAATTATTAATTAGTTTAATTCAAAAGAATTTCATCTTTCAGCAAGGAGATAAGGTAAAATAAAATTCGCTGTTAAAAATTTGTCCATTTCTTTCATTGCACATGTAACAGAAGTTAGGTTCCATTATTTAAAGAAAAATTAATTTACTGTAAATTAATGAACACGTACATTAATATATTAATGTACATGGGGTATATGTACCTTTAGTTACCGACCTGAAATTGGCGACTAGCAAATAACGACCTGGTAGGATGACCAATAAAAATTTTATTTTTCATTGAAAATGGTGAATTCAATGCACTTTTCAGATTTACAACCACTTATAATTATAATATTTAAATTTTCGTAAAACTATAACCATTTTTATGTCGCGTTGTGTCAGACATCCACCAGATCGGTAGCTAAGAGTTAATATAGTATCGTAATATACAGATGCATTCATGTAAATTTGCATTAAATTTAATTTAGATATGCATTACTTTTAAGTTTTTTTTTTATACATTATTAATACGTGTACATTAAAAACTTCATACGTGCACTTAAAAAAATCAATGTAACACAAATCTGCATTAAATATAAGTTTTTTTTAACAGTGTCGACAGAAGTTTAAAACTTATATTTCACTAAACGCACTTTTTTAATGTACTTACAAGTTGAATAAGCTACTCGTTTTTTAACGTAACGTATGTATGACCAAATTGCTTTAATGATAGCCGTATAAGTAGAATATTTGTTCATTGTAAATCACTTGATTTTGTCTAAGTGATCTTAAAATTCAACCGAGTCTTCGTGACTCATTAACGGTTATATCTCCATGATAAACTATTTCCAAGTAATCAAACTTTGTTAAGAGTGGGGCGCGACGTGAAAAATGCCTGATATCCAGGAAAGATAGTGAGGGAAGGTGGAGGACTTATGCTACATCAAGCAAATGAAAACAATCCAAGAGATATAAAACAATGATCAGCGGCAATATAGCAACAATTTCGATGTTTTATTGACTACTCGTGGGGTGCTTGTCAGCGGATAGAAGAAAAATATCGAAACGAGTGCCGTCCTCGCATATTTTTCCTTTACCTCGCAGACTTATATACAAAGTTAAAGGTATATATACCCGGGTAGTCTCGTCGAGGTGAAACGCAGAACCAGGGGAAAATAAGGCAGGGAAAACAAAGACGAGGTGGAGCGAGAAACGCAGACTGAAACGACTACTGCGACGATCGCAACGACTACGACGACAACAACGAGGGCTCTGTGCTCTTTGAAAAGATGTTTTCCGCGCAGGCGGGAGAAGCCGAGCTATATCATTCTCCTGTTTACTGTATCGATCGCGCGACCGGCTTCCCCCCATGTTTATATCTCGCTTTTGGCCGAAAATTGTAATAAATTCGCAAGAGAACTGCGCTCAAGCCAAAGCTACAGTCGAAGGTTGCGAATGAAAAGCAATCGCAATAGAAACAGTTCCGATTGATCATTTATTTGCTTCTATGTTATACCAATTATGACTGTAAAACTGAGATTAAACAAAAATGCAGGTATCACGGAGACAAACATGCTAAGCAGAGCGAGTTTGCATTGGCTATGTACAGTCCTAAAAAGAGGTCGCGGCATGTTTTCTCCTAAGGTATAGAGTGGAATAAAAAGAATGATAGGCGCGATTCCAGTGTGTTTGCCGAATCGATTGGGCCGCGCGAACCGTATACACGTTTTCCAAGGAGAAAAATACATCAGGGCAGCCACTCGTCAGTGAGTGAGGGAGGTGTGTGCGCGAGGATGCAAGGGAGAGAAAGAGATGCGCCATCTCCCGTAGGATAAATAAATAGAATCCGCACGTTCGCCGTCGGGGTGGGGTAAAGCTTAAGCTCCGTAGCCCTTGCAAATTCGAGCTCAGAGACAAGTGGTAGATGCGCGAGCGCCGCGCCGCCGCTACAGCAAGGAGTTGCAAAACTACCGACCAGCAGCAGCAGGGCCGGCCGATTCGATCTTGTTTGCCAATTTGGAACTCGTCGGCTGCTCCTGATTATGTTTGACACTTGTTTGCGCCGAGGGGTAAGAGCCTTCTCCGAGCATCTGTGCTCTCTCTCTCTCTCTCTCTCTCTCTCTCACTCTCTCTTGCTATAGGTTAATGCGATTATAAGAATTCCTTGTGGGAAAGAATTATAGCAGTTTGTTCTTTCGAGATAGCTCTTGTTCGGACGTTACGGCGAAGCCTGTACACACTCGGAAGGAACTACTGTCAAGAAAATCAGAAAGCCACAGCGAGCTTTTAAGCTTTTTGTGTGAGCTTCGCGAGGTACAGTTTCATTTTTTTTTTCATTCTTATTGCTTTATACCACCCGCTATACCTAGACTGTTATTTTCAAAACGTCCGAGAGTATATAAAAGCAACTTGTTTATGTGTTCAGATCCATATTTTTAACATCGATATAGAATTGAATGATTATTAAATTAATCTATTACTAAAGATGTAGTAGGAAACACACTTGTATGATTAATTGTATTGTGTAGATTGATTGTACAACTAATTTAAATGGACAAAACTTGTAAAGAACAAAACTGATTCTCTAAGGATTTACAAACACATTATATTCTGTATCAAAAAGCTCAGTCAAATTCAAAATCATTCTTTTTCAATAATATTAAACAGTTTTTTTTGACAGAGTACATGGTATATTTTTTATTGTAAAGCCGCGCGTTAATGCAGGCGACGAATCAGTTGTCGCCATATCTCCAGCGTATTAAGCCCTAGTTGATTAATAAATGTTAAATGTCAGGATAGCGCAGATAAGTAGAAAAAGCAATAGCGATAAGGTATACAGGGGAAGAGTAGTAGAGACGCGAGGCGACCGCGGCACTGCACTGCATAGAAAGAGAGAGAGAGAGAGAGAGAGAGAGAGAGAGAGAGAGAGAGAGAGAGAGAGAGAGAGAGAGCGTTTAATTAAACCGTCAAGGCGAGGACGGTGCACGCGTGCGCGCCATCACAAAGAAATTAGGCTTAATTACACTCTCTCCCCACCCGGTTGATGATCGACGGAACGTAAACACAGGAGCGCGTCCGAGTTCCGCCTGGTGCAGTAGTGCAGGCCTGCAGGACGCGCGTCCTTGGCTATATAGGCGTCAGGCGGCTGTTGTCGCAGCAGCGCGCGCGGCGAGCCGATTGCTTCGAGCTTCGAGCGTGTGTGTGTGTGTATGTGTGTCTGTTGTGCGTGCGTGCAGTGTACCCAAGCGTCCCCTCCTGCAAGCGCTCCGGAAGGAGAGAGGAGAGGCTAGCCTCGCAATCAATGCCGGGGCGCGCGAGTATATGCTCACGGTACGCACGGAATCCCACGTGTACACCCAGTGTTCGCCGCGGCTGCTGCTGCAGGCTGATCTGCTGCTGGCGCCAATGTTGTCTTGGAGCTGCCGCCGCCGCCGTTCGCTCCTCGTTGCACCTCTCGATTTTCCTATTGTATATATACTTGCGGTGCTCGAGATGCGATCGAGCGCTAAACGCATCGCGTGTGTAGGTTTTTATCCGTCTACTTCCTCAATTGCGTGTCATGACTCGATTACGCTCAAACAAAGTGCGCAGAAATCATTTTTGCCGGTAGTGAAATGTAGGATTTTACAATTTATGCATGTAATATTTGGTAAGATTAATAAGTGCTGCGGCAGGTCCCTTTTTAACTATGCGCTTCAGAGTTTTTCTTTTGCCTATAGACAATTGATTCCTTCTAAAAAAAGTTTCTAATTTTGTAATCTATGCAGTTATATAGGTCTCTCGTTGATAGTTAAATTACTGCGTTCATACACGTAGGCATTCGTTCTTATAAGTTTATAATTCAGCGAATAAAATCTCACAATTTGATATAAAAATCACTCATTTCAGGTAAGCTCATGTCTAGAAGCACAAAAGGGAAGTTAAAAAAAATTATAATCCTACGTCTATAAAAGTATATCGCAAATTATAGTTTAAAAATTTATCCTAATACTTATAAACTAAAATTAAAACATCTTGAAACTCAGCAACTTTATTCTTTAGAATTTATCGCTATGCACTGCGAAAAATCAATGGTTTGACAGTACTGTGCCTCTTGTAAGTATGAAAGAAAAATTTCAAGTTCTCGCGAAAAATATATATTCGCCGCAAATATAAATCAATCAAAGTGCGTAGCTGCGCATCATAAATTCTCCTCAAAGCCTTTTACAATATCCCCCCAAAATCCGGATCATACCGTCGAGCGTACTTTTCCCAAATAAACCGCTTTTAGTGGACAATAAAAAGAAGCGTTATTTTTAGGAGCGCGTCCTTCCGTATTATATTTCCAGCTGCGCGAAGTGAAACTTCATGATTTTCCGCTCGCGCGTGTTTCATAGCCAATTTTGAGTAACGGGATGAAGGACGCAAAACGAGGCCGAGGCAACGCAGCAGTAGCAGCAGCTCCAACAGCAACAGCAACAGCAGCGGCCAAAACGCGTCAGCGGCACGTTCATCGATTACCGCCGTGTCCATCCAAGCTTCTATACGTTTTGCGTTTGCCGACAGGTATACCGAGTGTCGGTTCAAATGCTCTTGACACGAGCGCGAAATGTCTGCTTGTACGAGAGAATTAAACGTGTGTGTGTGGCTGCTCGGTGGGAGGCCGAGAGCCAGGTACGTTGGGGGATATTAACGCGGACGCGCGATGGACAATGGGCGGTGCAGAATTTGCCTCCCTCCGCACTCCATTAAATATTAAATATTAAATACGAATAGAATTTTATTTCAACGAGCCGAGGGTCGATCTATGCGGAAAAAATGGGCGATTGTTGGGTGATATATGATGGAGCAAACTGCTTTACGACGGAGCGAGGAATGACTGCACTGATAGAATCTTTCAAGCCCCTTTTCACCGAGAGCGCAGTGACAGATTTTAATGTACCGTGGCCCTCGTTCGTATTACTTTTGCTTGATGAAACGGTTGGATTCAGAAGCTCTCGGTCAATCTTTTACTTTGAAAAATGCTTGCTTTTTTCTTTACTTGAATGAATTAATTTGTAAAATATTTGTTTTTATGGACAATTAATGCGTCGATAACATTTACGTGAATTACGAAATCATTATAAAAGATCAAATTTAGTAGGAAAATAACATTATCAGTCAGGTAGGACAGCGACTAACAAAAGTAGTTTAATGTGAAATAAGATAAGATAATATAAAAATTTTAATAGCTATTAATATTATTTCTGTATGTGACTAGAAAAATTATTTATAAAGCCTATCTGACAGCGTAATAAATAAAAAGTAATGCATGAATGTCATTCAATGTCATTTATAATTGCAGTGCAAAATATTTTTGAGTAATAAAATAAATATTATAATTAAAAAAACTCAAATTATATTATAAGGATCGGCAATTTTAGTGCACAAGAACAGATTTTCTTGAGTTTCTTGAGATTTTGTGTAGGGTTAATATATCGATCCTTGTTAATACTTATACGCTTTGACAATTATCGGCGATTACGCAAGAAGATAAAGAAAATAAAGACAATAAAAAGATATACGCAGAAGAGGGAAATATTGCTGGCAATCCAGTGCTCAAAAATTCACGTATAGATATGGAGAGACCTCGCTATAGAAACTTTGAGGTTATTGTTTATTTATTAGACATAACGAGTTGAAAGTGACTGAGCTATTAGGATGTAAAACAATAATCATAAGGAATATCTTATTAAATCTATAATTATTTACATATTTAATAATGAAACAACAATATTTATGACTATATTTTCAAGCCTATATTTTTCGCCCTCGATATCCTAACTGAATTGCTGAGTTAAAAGGCAGACTTTTTTATATTACACGTCGAAATTTGCCTTAAAATAGTTCGACAGTGTATTTAACATAAAAGATCAAGCAGCTTCTACCAACGAGGCTTGATCTTTCGAAAATATAACACCTGGCATGCAGGCCGAAGAGTTTTTAGCGGCAACGGGAAGCTAACGCGATACTATAACGGAAACCGACTGAAGAAAAGCCGGACAATGGAGAGGGACGCGAGTTGCGCAACGCGGTTATAATAGAAAAAGTAAAGTTAACGAGAATTCTGCAAGCTCGAAGGGAGCCATTGAAAAATTGCCGTCTCCGCGTGCGTGAGGCTTTTTCCGCACTCCCCTTTTTCTCTTCTTCAATTTTTTTTCTCGACTCGCAGCATCGGGGCGTGCGCACACTCGGCTCTGACTTTTCGCTTTATTCCGTGCTGTGGCTATATACAAGATTGTATAATGTACCACGCTGTATTTAGGCAGAGTGATGGCTTGTAATGATGGATCGAACTTTTCTATACCATCTGATATCGTTGATTATAGATTTTTACGTCTATAGTTTCATTTTAGTCGAAGTATATCGAAACTACGCTAAGCGATAAAATTTAAAACTGCGATAAAAAATATAGTTATTTTATTGTACGGGATTTGGAGCAATATTTATTGTAAGATCAAATGATGTTAAGTTGTACTATGCCAGTACTGCAGAAAAGGTTTGTAAAAACAGTTATGGCAATGACGAAACCCCATGTAGCGAGTACTAATAGACGATGGTATTTATCTTTCAACGAAGCCCGCGCGTCAACGTAGTTTAACTTTTAACTACCGTTCGGTTCTGTATCCCTCGGTGCTTGTAATAAGTATGCACTCTGTAGCTATAAAATTGTGCATAACATCTTTCCGGATAATTATTACTTGTACACATAACGATTACTTTAAACTGTGATAGTTAGCATATTATCAAGGCTAAACGCGCTGTTATATACTAATTACTAGTCTTGAATACGTAATTGTTTTAACAAAAGATTGTACAAATACAGCTAGTGATTTGACAATATGTGGAAAAATCAGATGCAGTAAAATTTGCTTCTACGAAACATCAATCTAGTGCATTGAAAATAAAAATTGATCTTTTAAATAATTTAAAGAAAATCAAATATGAATTAAATATAGTACTACTAACAAGTTGCGTATTCAACTGTAATTAATTGGATCCTATTTATTCATTGCATACGCAAATGTTGGTTCTTAATGATTACATTGGCTAAGTTTTAAGTCTCTACATTAAATTTAGATCAAGTAATTTCTTGTATAGCAACAGATCAACAGCTGTAGAAAATTAGAATCATGCCTCCTCCTGTAAGTACAGAAAAATAAAAATAAATCTTTACATTTATTATTATTCATCGAAGTTTATTGTTAAGAACATGCTTTTTAGCTCAACCGATAACGATCAATAATCACGAGATATAGTATATATTATAGTATACATTCAATATCGAAAGCAGCGAAGCCGTATAATATCTAAGCTCAAGCATCAGCTCGTATACAAACAGACTACACAGTATGGACTTAATTTTAATTTCAACCCATATAAAAAAAGCGGCGAATCATCAAGCCCTCCCTCAAGCCCCTCTGTCGCAACTGTATAACAGCCGCAGTGGAGGAGGAGAGAACTGAAGAGCGATCAGTCGGTAAATTCCCGCGTTTTAGAAACTCGTTCGCGGAAAAGCGGAGAGCGAGACATACACTACTCCTTCACCTTGTGTACACACATCGAATGCAACATTGCAGGGGTGGAGTGGCGGTGGCAACGGCGGTGGCGACGGCGATACACACGCCCTCGCGCAAATGAAATATAAATTACGAGGCAGCGGCGGGCGGCGGGCGGCGTCGCGCTCCTTTACTCACTGCAGCGCCGAACATCGAGTATATATAAAAGCCGCGAAGAGAGTATACACATGGGGGAGAGTGGAAGAGCGGGATAAAGGAAGCAGTATTAAGAGGAGAAAACTCGGAGCTAAGGGATGTATATATATAGAGCTAAAGGTATAAGGTAAGGAGGCGGAAGGAGCGCGAGGGGGTGGGGAGGGGGGGGGCGGTGAGGCGGAGGTAGAGGG
>UELV01118300.1:0-12082 GCA_900490015.1 Megastigmus stigmatizans | reverse complement strand
AAACAGAAGCGGGCGCCGCAGGCGAACATCATTGGGGTCGGGGGTTGTGGGGTTTTAATTTATTATACAACTGATAAAAATTTATATATCCCAGAAACCAAGAAAATCCCAGAAACTTGCGTTGTATATATAATCATATATATATACATATGTCTATTAAATATCTGTTAATTATTTATGTTCAGTAACCAATTGTCAAAATTTAGACTTTAATGAATAATATATAAAAAAGTCATTAAAACTTATATGAACATGCAAAATCAAGCAGAACTTCTGCAGCATTGGAAAATCGCTACTATGTTTGTTGCAATCAAACTTTCGTCGTCGAATGTCACAAGCGCATCTAAAACTTTCACTGCATCGTACAAGTTTCCAAGGTCATTGATACCAAATTCTTTCGTACATTCTTTTAAATTAATATTTCTATACATATAAGTCCTACAGAAACCAGTAAGATAAGTATGTTTATGTTCAAGCTTGTATCTAAATACATTACTCAAGTTTCTAATAAATATTTAACTATAGTTTCTTATTATTATTACTTTTATATTAAAGTTTGTCAAAAATACTATTATAATAAAATTACTGTTTTATGTAGTTGATAATTAAAAGTATAAAAGTAATATTAAATGTTTGTAATATATATGATCAATCCATTATAGGATATGGAAATGCGCTGTTGGAATATTGAGGACTATCTATCAGTAACTTTCTATTTTGAGTTTTGTCTATCATAAGAGAGATTTTGACTATATAAATGGAAGTTATCAGTTATCTTCATCGTCAAGGTATTTTTTATGTAAACAATACATGTTACATAAGTATGTTATTTTAGTGCCTACGATTAGTCATAGCACTGATACATTTGTAGAACTGAAATCTACTAATTTGCGAGCAATGTTAAAATCAAGACCATAATTCTCGATAATCAGACTTATTACTATATACACGATTAAGAGGTTATTGATCATGGAACAATTACCCAGACATGTATACGACAAAGATAATAATGAAAGCAAAAGTTGTATAGTTCTGGTGGTACTCGAAAAGGAAACACTTACACTTTCTTAATAAAAGGAAGAAAAAGAAAACAAAATTTGTCTAAGATCAAGTTACATAAGAAGATATAAACTTTTAACTGATAACGCGATATATAATTTTATTACTATTGATCATAAGCATATTTTTTTTAATGGCTAAACAATGGATTGCAAGCAATAAAATAATAAAAAAAAACTATATTTACGGACAAAAAAATCATCGAACAGTCATTATGCTATACGACAATGATAATCTCAGAATAGATTTCACAACTGCAAAAACAATAACGTAACTTGTATATCGAGTAGAAAGTGTTATACCGCATTATATATAGATGTATTCTCACGGTACTGCACCTTCTTTATTAGCATTTGTGTTTAAGTAAACACTGTGCACCCTTGCAAGTACCTTATACGCGCTTTCAAACTTCAAATTTAGTGTTATTTATAATTTTCTCTGGCACGAATTCACACATGCTCAAAGTCACTCAATGAACATGGTTGTATACTATCTATACTTTCTGTTATCATCGAATAATATATACCAATGGTAATTTATTCAATGCGGTAGTTCCAGGTGTTTACAAGTATAATGTATTACAAATATACGGAAGAAATTCAAATACATTTGAATAAATCACCCATTAAATTTATAATAGTAAAATGATGAAAGGCGATGCTAAACTGTAATTTCACTGGCTGACTCTACATTAATTTCACGTTAAGACAACAGGCCTACTGCTATAATAATTTCTGTCTTTAAAACTATATAGATGTTACTTTAATAATGCAGTTAAAGAGAGTCCCAATCAGCGTAGGCGGTTTTTGCTCTCCAGAGGTAATGTTATACTCATCGTATAGGTAGCTTAAAATTACAGAGGGAAACTTTTAAATTCAATTGAAATTTCACGACACGATTTATGTCTGCCCATTATATGGTATAATATAGGCATCAGACTAAAGTATAACATTATTGCCATGTCACTTTCTTTCAGCGAATTAATTCGTAACCTATAGGTATTTGCTAATTTTTAGTTCAGTCAGCTCAAATTAAATGACCACCTTTCACCTTATCTTTACCACCTTCAACATATCTTGTGTTTGTGTGAGTGTGTGTGTTGTAAAATTGAATATATTTGTGTAAGTATGTGTATTTGCGTGTGTGCATATTTGTACGTACATACTGTATATATCTATTTACATGCGTGTATATACATACATAAATATATGTATATATTCAAACAAAAACTCGTATACACTACACATAGGCATTCATACGTACATATATATATATTTGTGTGTATGAATTTCTGTATATATGCATATGAATCGAATGAATTTGTGTATATGAGTTTTTGCGTGTGAATTTATATTGATATATATTGTATAATTGAGCAGTTGTTTATTAATCATTAATTACTTTGAATTCAGATGGAATTATTTTTAATATTTCCTGCCAAGCGAAATGATCGATATGCAGCAATACTAATGAGAGTCTTAGTAGTAGTAGAAGTATAGTATTTACTATACAATATTTGATTTTCAATTTGCAGGATTACCTTGATCTGTATGCAATACGTGTACGTGGATCTTTAGTATTCTGTAATTAGTGTAATGATAGTAGTGTAGTCATAGTATAGGCATATGGTATTCTGTAATAATATATTTTAAGTGGACGCTACCTTTTAGAACCTTTTCATAATTGAAATTTCATTTAGTTTGTATGCAATTCTCGAATTAGTTTTCACTGAAATTGTATTTACAGTTAATCTTACAATAGATTTTAAGTTCAATTTAATTATACAATAGGTTTTGAGAGATCAAGAAATTCGAATGATTTTATAGGGATAGATAATTTAATAACTGCAGAAAGGCGCGAGTCTTATATATCCGAGGTGAGCGTTTGAGCGTGCAAGAGTGAGAAATTTTCGCTAGTAATATATCTGCACATGAATTACTTCAAGCGAAAGAAAGCAGGTGTCGTAGGTCACATAGAAGAAAATCGAAACTCAATGCATGCTAATGTCAATGCCAGAGGTCATATACACCAATCTATACATGACCGGCCGGCGACGGCGAGCACTATATGCATGGGCAATGGGGGAAAAAAAAAAAACTCTCTGAAACAATGAATGTCAATAAAAATTGCGCAAATGAAAAATGCCCAAGACCCGTTTGTAGAATATCTAAACGCAGAGAGCTGGTGATATTAGCGGTTTCGCAACTAGCGGAGCATCAACGATTGCATCGGATCCGCATCAGGCTAGCCGCAGCAGCGGCGACTTACACAATCGTCGCACAAAATCTCGACTCCCCCGGTACTTAATACAGTAGACCCCCCCCTCCCCGCCCCCAGTGGAAATCGATTAATCACACATCGGCCGCGCGCGCGCGCGTCGGCGAAGTCAGCCAACTGTATAAGAAGCCCGCGGTCGCGCGAGCAAATCGAACGTCCTTGTCGTCTCTCTCTCTCTCTCTCTCTCTCTCTCTTTGCACAGTGACTCGCTCTATGTGTTAGTAGGTCATTGGCTCTGTCAGCGAATCGCACTCGCTCTCGATATAGTCGCCGCGGACGGTCGGTGTGTGTATATACACGAAGCTCCCACAACTAAAGTGAAAGTGCAGCACGCGCATATACGCGTATATATATATATGTGTGTGTGTGTTTGTGCAGTGTATCAAATGCCGCTTCCCCCTTCCCTTTCCCTCCTGTCCCACCTCGAAGTTCACGTTCTCGCTTTGAGGATCGCGTATATGTGTACACTCGCTTGTATGCAGACACATATGGATCGCATCGCATCGTGACTCTCTCGCACGTCTCGAGGATCGTGACGTCACAGCTCGGCGCGATGACGACGACGAGCTGCGCTCGACGGAGAGAAAAGCTGCTTCACGAGTGAAATTTTCTCGATCTCCCTGCGCGCGCTCCGGTATCTGCCTGCTTGCCTGCTTGTCTTTTTTTATGTCATTTGCTTATTGGCATTATATTGCGATCGCGGAGGAGTGACGGGCGATTTCGTCTCGGTGTTGCTACTCGTTTATGTGTGATTAGTCGCCTTACCTTTCACTGCCGGGTTCCCGCTCCCTCTCCCTGCTCCATACCTATACGCGGTCCATTTAGTTGGATTTCTTTTTTTTAAATTGATGCCCGATCAGGATGTGACTAAGTTCGCTTTTCTCCGAATAGCGAGAATAATGAGCAAGCGACAGAGATTGAGTATATGCATGCGCGGAAATTCACCAACTGAATGGATTATTCGAATAATATATATATATATATATAATGATTAAATCGTCTCTATATAATTTATATCCTGCAGATTTACACATAATATTTCGGAAAGTCGTCTGTGTATAAATTAAAACAAAATTTTGTATTTTTAGTCACTTATGAGTATTATAGTGGATTAATATTGTCTTACGAAATATTAAAGAAAATTTCTTCCAGTTTCTTAATATTCATTTACGTACGACTGTACATCTACAAAATTATAATATAGCTTTAAAATATTTACAAGGAAACCTTTAAGGCTGCGCGCAGATAATGAATACTAAAACTTTTATTTTCGAAACGTAAAGTTTTACGTTAAGTCCCTTGAAATAATAATTAAAAGGAAAGAGAAATTTTTCAGCACACACAAGTACATAATTACAATATTATTAGTTGGAATGAAAAATTAATTTAATATTTCTCCGTGAAAAGTTTCTCGCCACTCAAAGTAAAGGTTTGGCGCCATTTTCCCCTAACTTTCATTCTCTACTTAATCGATGCTAAACCGACGTTTAGTGCTTTATGAGAAAGATGCCGCACGGGAAGTGGTAGGAGGTTAAACGATGGCTTTGAACTCTACGATCTTCGCGATGCCGAGATTTCTCTTTCCATATAATCAATGGTTCATTGTTCTTTTCAGACATCAAATTAATAATTTTAAGTTTCGTGAAAAATTCAACTGCTTCAACTATTTCATTAACTTGCTATATCGATTACGAGCAAACCCATAAACTATAGTTTTTCGGACGATAATTACGTTGCGTAACCCTACAGTTTTTTTTTCGCCAATAAGCGGAGATAATTTTTTTACCACTGATCCGTAAAAATTGAGAAGGTACGATTGAGTTTTCGATAAAATGAAAATACAGTTTCTCTACTTTTGCACAATTGTATACTTTTACTTTATTAACGTAATTTTCAATTAAAATCTTAATAACAACGAAATCCGTTAATGGTTGATGAATTGCATAAAATTAACGAAAAGTGCTTATAGCGAGGTAAACAAGATCCGCTGCAGCATTTAGATGACACATCCTTTTTCCATTATAGGAAATCGGAAACTTTCCAGCAATTTTCATCGAATAAATATCAGCAGCAAGGAGTAAGGAGAAAGAAGCTCGGAAGAGAAACGAATCAGGAATAAAAAACCTCGGCCACTGCACAGAAACACACACGCGTTGTATAGCAGTTGGCTCGAATGCGCTCGCGCCAACATATTGCAGATGCTCGGTCTTATAGCGGATGAAACGTTCCCTGCGCATCCGAGCGAGAAATAAAAAGAAGTCGGCTCTAAAATAATTCACTTTCTTGCCGATGCGAAGAGGCTGCAGCGCGGCGGGGAGATTACAATCCGCGATTCGCTCGCACGAGAGCATCGGCATAGCGTCCGCGGAGCCACTCGGTCTTTCTCTTTCCACGCGAGTTCGGTGCGCCGCGGCGGCCGGCTAAGCCAGCTGTATAAGCCAGCTTCCCGCGGCTAGCGGCCGCACGGAAATCAGGGAAGCGGTTCGCGGACGCGCGCTTTTTCTGCAGCTCTTCCCTAATCGCGCAGCTAACGCGGAGAGGAAAATCATCGTAGCAGCGCGGAATTTTTCAGCCTCCGCGCGCGACTCGAGCGAACTTTCACCTTCCTTGCGCGAAGCGAAGCTTTGCTCCCTGCGCTCCCTGCAGTATTCTATATATATATAAAGCGACCGTTTCTATAAAGAGACGAGCGCGCCGCGCGAGTCGAAAGTTGCGTGCGCACGCCGATGCTGCAGCCGTCGAGTCGCTGCTCTCGGCGCACCGTAGTCGTTTTCCAGCTGTTTGTGAAAGCAGACGCGCCTGCGTGTGTACATGCAGTGCGAGTGCAAGTGGACGACGATGCGTCCTTTTTTCCTGTACATGCTCGCTTACAGGCCTCGTCGCGTTACTTGTAGCACGTCCGGATGGAAGAGGTGGACGCACTTTTGCGCCAGCCATCGAGAGACTGCTGCACGGATTCGCGCTATTAGCGGAATGCTTTGAGACGCGGCGGCGGAACGAGTATTTTATTCAGGATTCGTTGAGGAAATAACTGTGATTTTTCTTTAACGCTTATACGCGCACTTATTGAGATTTAAAGTGCAAAGTCCTTCTTTTTCTTACTTTATTTATCGAATGCAGTGTGCAGTGAGATTAATATATGATGCACACTGAAAAATAAGTCAAGTTTTCTGAACATTGTTTAAGAACTATTTCTTTTACGGAGCACATTTCTGTTCTATACCAAAGCTTAAACTAAACATTAGAATATACTTACGTATTCAACATTTTCATCAGACATCGAACAATAATAATTATAGCATCAGAACAACATTACTATAAAAATAAATGTCATCGGAAAGTTAACACCAGAGTCTTGAAATCGAAAATAGAAAGTTGTATTTTTCAATTAAGAGACATAAGTTATATTTAAAATAAATTTATTTCACATTTACGTGCAATTAAAAAATAAGTAGGAAATTAATCTAGTTATAATGCATGTTTAAAATGCTTCTAGAACTATTTAGTAATTTTAAGTAATTTTTTTTATTGATTAATTTCTGACGTACAAAATGAGTTTTTAAAATATTATAAGTATCAAATTACACTTTCTACTTTCATTTGCTTCGCCGACCACTTACTTCTAACAGTACCTTTTTATTATTTTCAAAATAATAATAAATTATGAATCATTAAACCACAATTAAGATTAAATTCTTATTATTTTAAATAAATCGCACATAGACCGTCTAGTATTTCTTCAGATTTTGATTCAGTACCTCAAAATATAGATGAGCATGATTTTCGTTCCCAACTTAGACACCTTTTTATGAGCCTGTATTATTTTCAAAAATTATGTTACCTATAGTTGTAAGACTTTATTCAGGAAACGATAAAATTTATAATTTAATTTATCATTTAATCTTTCGAGCTTCGGACAATAAAATTTTAATGTTTTCCACGGACGAATAACCATGATTTCAATTATTAAATTATAATCTTTCAGAAACTAAAGATTTTGAAAATGAATATTATATTAATTAACTTATCTAATATTTTAAATCTTTTCATTCAAAAATTATAAAACTTGTATTACAAAACTAACTTTTTTTGGGAAGCAGAGTCTCCTCTTTAGAAACACATAAATATAAGTCAATTTACCGTAGTTAAAAATTTCAAAATTCTCATCATAATGGATTCTTTTTTCTTCAACGTAGTTTAAGAAAAATAGTATAGATTACAGGTTGTAAAAAGTGTGTAGTAATGCATCTACTATAATACATATGTAATATATAGATATCCTCTATAATTATGCATCTTACTTATCTTCTTATGCACAACTTAATCTAATACATTCATTATAATTATTTATTTTATGAAAATTATTGAAGTAACTTCTCGCTTCCTTAAAGTTTCCAATACAGAAGTTGCAAAGATAAAGTTAACACTTAAAAAAGTACAATTATGTCAAAAATTTGATCAATAATAAAATCGTGGTTTCGACATCAATACAATGGCCACGGGTGACAAACAAAGGACGTGCGAAGTAATAGCTTATATAAGTACGTATATGAAGAAAATTCAAAGGAGGATGCATTTTCAGGGTACCGAATAAGAGAGAACATTCAACTCTCGAACGAGGCACTTAAATCGAATTACAATGTCCGTGTGCCTTTGGATATACGATGCTCATTAAAGGAGAAAACAATCGGTGCCGCAACGCAAGACATGTAGGTATAGAGAGCCGCGCTCGCGAGAATGTCGAGGCGCGACATTAATTATCGCGCTCGCTTTTAGGCGGCCCCGTGCGCGCGCATCTCTATTAATGATCTCCCCGCGGTGCGTAACGCTGAATTAGCTCCGGCGCATAACAAGAAAACCAAGGAGAAACTGATTATTATACTTATATACCAGTCTCTCTCTCTCTCTCTCTCTCTCTCTCTCTCTCTCTCTCTCTCTCTGCCTCGCGCGCACCTCTACAATTTCTGTATTGGCTGCCTTGATCATTCCTATGTCATAGACTTTTTATTTTTTTTATACTTTGAGTATGGTGAAATAAAAAATGAAACGTTTAGATTGATACTCCCGATGTAAAAGTTCAAAATTAGTGTAATAAAAAGAGGTGATTGTCGCCGGTGACTACTTATTACTAGAGAAGTAAATGACCGGTTCTAGTAATGTTCGTACTTTCTCATCAACTGTATGGAAGGAATTTCTGATCGGTGATCTACATTGAAAAAAATCAATGCCATAATATCAATTTTAAGGTTATCATAATGATATACGTACTAGACTTTTATTGTTATACTGAAAAATTTTAAGAAACATTTGTATAGGAGTAAATGAAACAGAGAGAGATATATATTTTAAAAGGATCAAGAGTAGCGATCAACAGACTAGCAGCTATGATCAGATTTTATTACGCAAATCATATTTCTTTTTCATTTATATAAGTATCATACAAACAAATGTAGTACGATCAATGATAAGGTATATATATATTTTAATATTATACAAGGTATTACGAATAATACAAAAAATATAAATACAATTAACTTAAGATAGTGGATATACCGACATGTACAATGTACATGCTACTCAAAAATAACTCAATCTATAAATTATCATATTCTTTTGATAATAAGTTATTTAAAAGTTAATCATTAAATATTGCAGATTTTTGCTCCAACTAATTTGTTTTTATCAGTAGAATCGTTTATTACAATTAAATACCATTTGCTCTGAGAGTAAATTTGTTATTTATAGATTAGGATATATTCTGTAGCGTTACGTTAATGATCAAAATTCAAATACAATACTAATAATAAAAGTTGATGCCATGTGCATTGCAATCTGCATTATACTATCCCAATAAAGAAATATCAAGAGGAAATTCTAATGAAGCAATTTCTATCTTACATAATGTATGTATATATATATATATATATATATAACATAATAAGCATAAGAATTAAGAAGCTAAGACTTTTAAGAATGTGACTAAAGAAGTGCAAGCTTATAATCCATCGGGATTATTACGTCCATCAAATGAAAAATAAAAAAATGTAATTATATGATTCGAGATGCGATTAAAAAGAAAGAGGAGCCACGATCAAGATCGACCTTGCCGATACGGCGCTCACTGCATGAGCCATCATCTATCACTTTCGAGCTTCACGCGGTGCGAGTTGATCCGTAGAATCATGCACGATGCAGACGCACGTTTCTCTCGTGTTATAGCTGCGCAGCTATTCAACTCATCGAATCTTTCTCGATTAACACACGTGTGCGAGCTCCACGGCTCCCGATATGTCTCTACTTTAAATTAAACTAAAACACAATTCGATGCCCCGAAGCGCTGATCAAAGAAAGCTACGTATAAACTTCAAAGTGTTATGTTCTATATACAGCAATTGTAAATTTATGCACCATATACGTATACGTATTATAGGTCATTTTTAAATCTTTATAAAATAATGAGTATAATATAGTTGCAACTTACAATGTAATCAGTGAATTTTCAAGCAACTAATCAAATGGTAATTAGGAAAATAAAATCACTAAAATGATATAAAAATATGATATTATATGGTAGTTCATGTAGTTTAAATTCGACTGATCGTCCTGGCTATGCACATTCAGATGTAGAATAATTGACGAGTGATACTTATACCTACTTAACAAGCTTACAAATTAAAGTAGTTGTAATTATTAAGACACATTAAGGTATTGAATTGATCGGTAATATATTAAAATACAATAGTTCGCTTAACCGACAATCAAAATATAACAATGTACTAGAAACACATTTTTGAGTGTTTTCAACATCATCAGGGTTAAGAATTCCAATTTATAAAAAGCAATTGGAGCAAGTGTATAGAACAAGCAACATTGTCGATAAACGAGACCGCAGCATAAACGATGTTTCCGCCTGAGTGTATATCGCATCAAAAAAGAAAACATATCTTTAAAGCCGAGAGAAAGAAATTTATATATACCATCGAAAGAGAAGGTGATACGGAGCGGCAGCTCTCGAAGAAATTTTTATTCATCGCTCTACTGTTCACACACACACACACACACACACACTGGCGCAGACTCGCGGCTGAAGTATACATACTTCTAAGACTATCTCTTTATTCGTGTGGCCTTGAAAACCGAGTGCTGCTCTTCGCGGTCTAATTCACCGATACCCTTTCATGACGAACACTTTCCATTGTGTAACGGATTTTTTCGCATCGCTCGCGCCGCTTATACACGCCTTTAAGCGGCCGCACCGCGAGCTGCTTTTCCGTCTTTCGGACTTGGACGCCTTTCTTCGTCCGATCGCGAGAGAAGAGAGAAAACACGCGCGCAACCGCCGCCGCCAGAGTATATTCGTGTAGGTAGAGGCCTCTATATGAATGTATATACTGCGCTCTTCTCTTTTATTGCACTACAATCAGTGTGAGCGCGCGGCAGCTTATGTACTTTACTCTTCACCCAGCTCTAAGGCTGATTTTGCGGTGGTAATTACAATTAGGAAGGCATTATTGACTGGAACTGGATATATAGGCGCCTGTCGTTAACGCTTCCATTGTTTTTTTTTCTCTGTCAAAACGATTGATCTCTCTCTCTCCCACTCGTTTATATATCGCTTTTCCTCCCGTACACCTGCACATATGGCATTGCGTGCATCGCGAGTGATTATTTATGATTTTTCTCTTCAATGCTTTGATCGATTCGATTGTTGGATTAGTGCAGCGAGCGCTCGCGCACCCGATCGAGAAGCGAGAGTGGAGGTGTTCTGTGTATCTCAATTTCTTACTCTCCTCGACGCTCCGAGGTACTTTCTCAACCGTCCGAGATTGTGGTTTCTTTTCAGTTTCATTAGCTATTTTTTTCTTTTTTTTTCTGTAATCATTCGTTCTTGTCGCGATTATAATAAGAAATTACCTGCTGCAAAACGTTTGTATCGCGATCGAAGATTATTAATATTCTCTCTTTGCGCCTTCATTGTGTCTTTTGGTCTTTGTAGTATTATATTTAGACGGCTTACAGCCACATGCAGAAGCACTTTTAGCACAGTTTGTTATATTTATTGTGAATATTTGGTGACTTAGTTCTTTTGAGAAATTAACCACTGATTAAAATAGAATACACTTTCAGTTCGCGTTCTATATAAAATCAATTCAATAATGTCAACAGTTTCCTTACTGTATAAGAATTTGTATGTATATAAAGCTTATACTCAGTGCGTCGTATAATTAACGTTTGAAATCAGAGTGAGAAACTCATTGTTAATATGTTACCAGTATCGTATTAAAAGTATCATCGTATACTACGACTTTGTATAATTCTCTTATAAATCTACAAATATAAATAAAGAACAATCGAGACTATAAAAGTATACATAGTTATTCGAACCCGTTGATAGAATTTGAATCTATACTTATTGGAAAATGCAAAAAGAAACTAAATGTTACAACAACAAAAAGCATTGTTATATTGCAAGCGACGCATCTCTCAAAAGTGAAGAAACAGGGGGAGGAAGATTAGGTAATGCAGTCACCGGTGACACTGGAGTTGGTCACGTAAGCCTTTAAAGTGGCGTCTTGACGGAAAGTCAAATATTTTATTTTGAAAGAGAGGAAGTGCCATCCCGCACACTTTCACTATATGTATACGAGACATCGCTAATGCATAGGGAGAGAAGGAGACAGAGACAGAGACAGAGACAGAGATCGACGCAGAGACGCACGAGAGTGAGAGAGAGAGAGAGAGAGAG
>UELV01118298.1:0-22985 GCA_900490015.1 Megastigmus stigmatizans | reverse complement strand
GCATTACTCTCGCACTCTTCAACTACCAGACGCACCAGCAGCACTCCAACTCTCTACGAACTCACAGGATTATATTATAAAATTTAATAAGTTTATTTGTTTGTATTACGAGGATAAGAAGCAACATTAAAAAGTGAGTACACTAAAAAGAAATATTATTACTTTACTTTTCTTTCCTTTCTTTTATACTCACACACTCTCTCTCACACACACACACGAAACATTCTTGAACCGATTCAGGGCTCAATTAACGTTGAGATCACTGGATTAGTTCAAGCATATTCCGATCTTCGTTCAGGGGCAAATAGCTCGCTGGGCGAATAAGGAATTCAATCCGATCTTCGTTCAGGGGCATATTGCTCGCTGGGCAAAACGTATAAATATACTAACACCCACACTCACTCCCAAAGAACATTCCTATAAAGAGTCCCGAGCTATTGGACGCAAGTTCAGGCTCTAAAACATATTTTAACAAACGTTTGTGCGTCGCCTCTCGACGTCACACTCGTGTGAATGTCTTTGATTTATGTAAAAACTTGTGATAAATTATGGGATGTGCCATGCACTACAGTAGAAAAATATGATTTAATTTCAAATTAATAAATTTGTTTGGATTAAGAATGACGTATTATTATTTTGAATTTCGTATAGGTATATGGTTTACGGAATCGGTGGATTTGATGAATTTTGTATTCATAATATTACAATAAAAGGAAAATGGAATCTACTGGTACATTGTTCGCATTGACAGACAATGCCAGCCATAATTCACTGGTTGTACAATCCGTATATCCAGATATTTATAATTAATCGAATCCATGGCTTATTACCTTCGTATCAATGCATGGACTCTACTACTCTAAAGACTGGAAATGGGATACTCTATTTTGATTTGTTTTCAATTTGTATGCACCTGTGCGCTTGATAATCCGCCTTATTAAAATCTAATGAATATACATGACGTCCTACAGTATCGGTCATACATACTACAGTCTACACATTTAAATAATAGCTTAAAAAATATCGGCACGGCAAAACTGTAAATTACTGGCAATGAACCACATTGAAACAATTCGTTACCAGCATTTGCATATAGAATTCAAATTTTTCCCACGACAAGTTTAAAATTTAATCCACAAGGACGCTCCGCTCGAGAATTTCTCCGCTGCACAACAATCCACAAACGGATTCATTTTTCAGGCGCAGTACTGCTCTCACAGCGGTCTAGCATTACCGCTCGCGGAATCACGTCGTTACAAACCGCAACAGAGACAGAGAGACAGAGCGTATCGCGCTCCAGCAGCGTGATGCATAGCAGCCGCCGGGTCCCCGGATCCCGCTCCACCGCGCCTCAAATAATTAAGCTACGAATCCCCATTCCCCTGCGGAGGATTCGCGTAAAGCGTATAACGCCGTCCGCAGACTTCCTGCACGCTGCAACGCAGATACGCACACACACACAGCAGTCACGAATATATCGGTAGTTATAATTAGTCGGCAAACCCAACGTGCAGTAGCTCCATATGCGCTAATTTCGCAGAGGTGTGGAGGGGATGGAGCGAGTGTGTGACGGGTCTATCCCCTGTGGCGCCATCTGGAATAGGCTTTGACGCTTAACCGCGCGACTGTGTAATTGACGTGGGAAGGGGGCGCGCGTGCAGCAGCAGCACCGGCGGTAACCGGGAAGTGTGCGGGACCGGTCAAAGGCATGCAGATGAGCCCTAACACGCGTATATCGGCTGCCCGGATACCGGACACCTCCGCGCAGATTGACTTTTCCATGAGTTTCGCATACGGTCTCGGGATTTTAGTCCGCGTCAATGTCGACGCTCTGCAGCAGCTACCTTACACGCGTCTTTTTTTTTGCGTTCGAGCGGAGGCGTGAACTGCGAGAAGGAGGTGGGAAGCTGTATACTGGCCCAGCTGTCGATAAACGTCTGAATTTGCTGGAACGAGCTTCCTGTAGTAGCGGAGGTAGTTTGTCGGGCTGGAGAGAGAGAGAGAGAAAGAGAGAGAGAGAGAGAGAGAGAGAGAGAGAGAGAGAGAGAGAGAGAGATAGCGAGGGAAGGTAGCTGTTTCGTGCAGCTCACGCCCCACTTGGCAGCTACGTCGATTCCAAGGTGAAGGGCTTTAGGGGGAGCGAGGAATTTCAGGAGACGCGGCGTAGTGCGAGTGGAATTCGTATGTGAGATTTCAAATGAGATTTCTCGCCAGAGTTTTTTGATATTGCGACACAATCTTCATCGAGGGTCAACGGAGTGCGAGATTTCATACGAGATTTCAAATGCTGATAAAAAGTACGCGTGATTTCAAATGAGATTTCAAGAAAAAGGATACGATTCTAAACAGAGCCTGATTAAAGTACTTTCGACCCACGGTTATTTCATGATCTCATCGTGGCAGTCAGCGAAACTCGCTCATAAAAGGCTAAAAGCGTTTAAAACGCTCCTCGCAGAGACGTCGACCTGAGCAATCCGAAGATCCGATGAAGGGAGGGGGGCCTAGGGGAGGGGCAAAAAAAAGGCAGCCGAAAGCAGCAGCCAGCAATCACTCAAGTACGTGGAGAGCCATAAAACGCGGCCGCTCGATAAAGGAGCACTCAGAAACATCCTACGCATCGGGGCTGCAATTCTGCGATCGCTGGCAGAAAAAAAAAGATGTGCAAAAGGGAGGGAGAGCGAAGAAATAGAGAGAAAGAGACGTCAAAAATCACGATCATTCGGCATAGATAAACATATCGCAGATCGCGTGGCCCTGGCGTCAGCTCGGCCGCGAGATGATATGAATCAGAGGGTCCGGGCGTGGCACGCGGAATTGGACGGGATCGGTCTCGCGATCGCGTACAGTTTACCGCCGAGCCTTGACAAATTGCTCGATCAAGCTGGCTTCTATGTGTATACGTGTTACACGGGTATACCGAGTTGCGGACCGGTGTAGAGCGCAGCTGTGCCGCTTGCAACTTCCCTCTGTGCAGCGCCCTGTCTGCTGCTGTATAGCGAAGGAAAGCTTTTTCTCTAATGCTCGCTGCTGGAATTTCTGGGATTTCAAAAAGATCCCTTGCTGTGCGCTGTTGCACTGCTTTCTCTCTCTCTCTCTCTCTCTCTCTCTCTCTCTCTCTCTCTCTCTCTCTCTCTCTCTCTCTCTATCTCTCTATCTTTATCATAGTTACTGTTTTTGTTTAATTTACGCGGGGGGAAAGTGTAGCTATATACTGTTTACGTTGTATCACGGACGTTATGTTTTGGCTCTGAATGAAAAATTAATGTTTCGACTGTGGTGTGTGAAAATATTTTGCAAATTCTTACGCACGCAAATAGATTCTAGTTGAGATTCATTTGGATGATTGCAAATCGAGAGAGGACAATTTACTGCTGACATTTTCAGCTGCCTCTATACTTACTTCCTAATTAATTTGGTAAACCGAGAAAATTGAAACTGTTATATTTTGGACATTTTCATTACAGATAAGAGGATTAAAATTAATTACGATATTCGTAATTTTTCTTTGCTTATTGGCTTACCTTTTTAATTGATTCGCGTGCATTTTCCCTCACAATACTTCATTATGCTTTATTCGGATTACTTTGTTTTCAACAGAAAATTATTTTATAATAAAATTAAATAAAAGTATTGCATAAAATTTAAGCGTCAGAAGCAGAAATGAAATACTTTTTCGAGAACTCAATATTGTACTGGGCATGCAGACGACATAATATGAGAAAATCATATAAAGACTTGCATGATCAGCTCGATAAATCAAGGGTAAATGATTTATTGAATAAACCGTTAAAAGGTACTTTATTATCATTCGAGTCTTCTTCACAATCTTCGGTATAAAAGTAAGATATGAATAATCGACCAAAAATCATCTCCGTCGGACAACTTGATCGACTATCCCCTGCATTTTTCATTGCAGTGAATCATTTCTCGCAGCATTTTAAAAATCCCTTCGATTTTTATCAGGACCCCGCTGGTGACGCTGCTGCCGAACAGTTATAGTGTAATAGAGTGTGCCGATGCGCTAATGAAAATACGCACAAATTTCAGGGCAATTTAAATTCCGCTCGACTCTAGTCTACTGTCACAGTCAATTTTGATGTATATAGGTTTCTCGACAGTGGCGTGCAATTAAGCTTTTTTTACAAAAGGATGCAAATGTTTTGTACGGGGTTCCCGGTAAAGTTAATCTTGTCGACGTAGCCGTTTGAGATATTCACTTGGTCTTTAGCGTATTGTTTCGGATTAATCTACAGAGTTTTAAGCTCGAGTTGATCGAAGTAGGTATCATGAAACTGAAGCTCTATACTGTTGGAGAACTTTGTTGTGCAGGGCTAGATCGATATAAAGGCCCGACCAAATTGATAGTTAATAGGTTTTTTAAAGAAACTCGATTGTTTTCTGGTTTTTTGTTTTACGTTTAGCGAAGCTGTACAAGGTGTAACAGTAACATTAGGGATATGTGGAAAATGCAATACCGTTGACTTGTATCCAGGAACTACGACGCGTGGCCTACACATCAAGACCATATTTGATTTATTTTCTTTGATACCGTTTCGATGATTTATTGTGTTTCGTTGGCAATACAGTTGTTATTAAGTGTAATTGATTCCAGCAAAGGGGGACCTAGAGAGAGAGAGAGAGAGAGAGAGAGAGAGTGGCAAAAAAAAAGAGAAAACGTTGATGAAAGGAAAATCGAGGAAGAGAAAAGCGGTTATTGGCTTTCGGAGGCACATATAATATATATATAGAGAGAGAGAGAGAGAGAAAGAGTGGTGGCAAAGTAAAGTGAGTGGATTTGCGCGAGAATAGGGAGATATCGAATTATTAAAAAATCATATACACGACCGGCTATTATATATAAGAAAGTGATAACACGTATATTGGTCTTATCTATAATCTCTCGCTTTTCTTGCACGAGCGATTTTCGTTTAACGCAAGCGTTTGACTTTAAATGAAATAAGAAAATCCGCGCCGAAGTCACTTTGATTAGATATAATACCGTTATTCGGAATATCATTGTAATTTTATGAATCAACCTTTCTTTTCTTTTCGCAGATTACAAAATGTTGGTCGTGTCCACAGGACATAATTGAAAGTTCAGCCAATGTTTAGCTGAACAACAAACAAATAATGCTCCGCATAAAGAGGATCTAATCGACTTACAGCTAAGTCTCGCCATCTCGGAACTTATCTACTTGCGCCAGTGTTCAGCTTCAAAGGCTTTGGCAACTCTTATATATATATACAAGCACGTGCAAACACAATTTAAAAAATACACAGTTTAACCCAATAACCCACAAATGAAAATTCTCTCTTCTTCATTCTTGGAGTTACAGCAGCCCCTAAATCGTCATCTATCCATTAACGCAACAGAAGAAAAAACTTTAGTATCGGACTGCGAGACGGAAAGATTTTTTTTATCCCCTGCACTGGGATAGAAACAGCAGCGGAACATTTCGTATAAGAGAGAATACGTGTCGTGCGTCGCAGTTTCAGCCCTCGAGTCGAAATTCATTATCCCCCCAGACTTCCACGGAATTCGTCTTCATTAGGGATTCCTAAGCTCCTTCGATCATCGCTCGATTTCCTTCATTCTCTCCCAACTTCCCCCCCCCCTACTCTATATACCTTTTTTAGGCTGTTCGTGAACCGCCTGCCAAAGAGCGTCGGAGTGTTTTGATTTCTGACTTCGTCTCTCGCTGTTGCTTTTCCTTTTTTAAGGGATTTTAGGGATGGCTGAGATTTTTCAAGTGTGTACGCGGATGGAATATTTCGGCGAGTTGAGAGTTACTTATTCTTATAGTTGAATGGATCTCTAAAGTGGGGGATGGAGGATTTCGTCAAGTCGAATTGCAGTTGATTGCGCGATACAAAATTCATATTTACAGTTTTTTTTGTAGGCTCAAATTACGACTGCATTATTAATGCGAAATTGTAAGAAATTACTGATAAATTTATACAATGGGTTTAAAATAATGTACGGGTAATTCGATTCGGTGTACCGAAATATAAATAAATTGGAAATTCGCGCGAAATTAGCTAGAAAAATATTTGAATAATTTAAATTTATACTCATATTACGTAATTAATGCGGATATGAATTAAGCTTTAGGAACACAATTAGGTTAATAAATTATTTGTCAGCACGGAAGGTTTGAATTATTCTTGACCCCCATAAACTTTTCCGGGTAGAAACTTACTTACTTTAAAACTCAAAGTTGTATACGACAACGCGAGCGTCTAAGAAATTAAAGTAATGTTTCGTATATGGGCTACTCTATTGCAACGTACATAACTTTACTGAAATAATCGCTGCTCGTATAAAATAATAGAAAATACTTTCTTCTTTTAATTGTTTGCAATTTTTTGCACTGGTTCAATAATAAATAAATAAGTAAATAAATAAATTACGGAATAAAGTTCTCGGTTTGAAAATTACCATATGTTTGTTTTAAATTTATAATCTCAACTTACATTTTGAAATATGTACAAAAAGTTGGCATTAAGTTAATAAACGATCCGCGTAAAAGAAAATTTTCTACTACCAACACTACCGATGAGTATCGTCTACGAATCTTAATACTATTTCATCCCTCGGGGTGTCTGGGTGAAAGCTTCAAAGGAAAATTTCGCCGGATTGAATTTACGACGGACAGCGTATAAGCAAATAAGATCACGGCTTTTAGCACCGGCTGAGACACTCACGCCGCGTGTAGCGTGAGCGAAAAGCTCCTGGTAAATAAATCCCTATCCTTTTAGCTGCGCACAGTCGCGATAGAGACAGACTTTTTCGACTATTTAACGTTCATTAGCCGTCGGGTATATCTCTTTGGTTCCTATGGTTATTTCATTAAGCAAGGAGAGACACGAGCCCACAGGATGATCATTCGGTGCGATGGTATAATCGCGCTAATTATATCTGTTGGAGTGGGGTTTCAAAGGGATGAATCGAGCTTCTGTACTATTATATTCCCAGGCGAGTCGAAAGTGAAAGATGACTCGTGCCACCGCATTTTCCATTGGCACATATGTTTATCAAAGGCGCAGGCTTTTAAGAGGCTATATATCTATTCCATTTTTCTCGAGGTCGCGCGATTGATGGCTCTGACGACAAAGGCTGCTTTGTTACCTGGGCAAAAGCGTCAACTCTTTTTTTTTTCCTTTTTCTTAAAAACGACGTAGAAGGTAGATATTTCCAAGCTGTTAACTCGTGTAACTCAATTTGTGAGTGTCAAAAACTTATTATCGCAATTAACTAAGACTTGTGCAAAAATAGATTATGATTAAATATTTCAGGAAGATACGACGCCGGGGAGCACAGAAGCGATTATCAATCGATATTAAACGGCCCACATCGGATCACCTTCAAAGTTAATTCCCCCCACATCAACGGCTAGCCCAACCTACGCATAATGAGCACGAAAAAGAAGAGGCAGCTACGCAGAGAGAGAGAGAGAGCAGCTCCGCAACATCGACGTGTAAATTAGATTTGGGCTCCTCGGTTGTATAAGCCTCGGTATCCGCAAACACAGGCGGTGTACTACACTGCGTGACACGTCGGCCTCGTTTCTCCGCCATAGGCTCTCCATCTGCTCCCAAGCACCATGGGGGTATAGGACGTATACGGTATTAGAAGAGCAGCAGCGCAAGGTGACGCGGGGATAACGAGCGCGCGAGTGACGCGAGTGACAGCGCGCGAGACCTAGAGCTCTCTCTCTCTCTCTTGCGCGCGCGCGACCACTTGTATTTTAAGCGTAAATACATATATATATATATATATGGGCTCGGCTTTCGCGGTGAGTTATGTGCGCGAGGCGATTCATTGCGGCTATGATTAACAGCTTCTCCTCCCGGTTTTCTTCGAGCTAAAGTTTCAGCGACACGATGGAATAGCGGACAGAGCGCTGGCTTTTCTGCAGGGGGGAACGCGTGAATTTTATGAGGAATTGCCGATTATTGTCGCGGCAAATAAATAGTAAAGATGGAACGATTGATTTGAGGTGGTTCTTGGTAGATAATTAACCATTGGTTAACGAGTTATTCAAATGGAAGGATTTTCAGCCGAAATAAATCTTAAAATCTTGTTAAAAGTATAGATAATTTTAGTCATATTTTCAGTTGTTGCCAATCAAAATATAATGTTCTCGACACAAAATTAATTTTTATCTTTAATAACGTAATAATGTTAGCGTGAGATTTTTTACTAGAAAAATAACCAATGATTAGCGAAAATATCGTTAATGTTTCTACCAGGGGTGGGTTTTCGATAAAGCGGTGAATAAATATAGTCAGAGATCGACATTTCTACGCTGTAATTTGACATTCAATTGTTGTATATACTTTTTTTTGAGTCGCAATTGAATATCAGTAGAAACGTGTGCAGTAGTTGGAAGAAAAAGTGATTAAAGAATATAACATCGATCATTTCTACCCAGATTTAAAAATATTTCACTTCATTATAATAATTAAATAATTAATGTAACTCATAATTTGTCGGGCGTTCGGGAGTAATTTACTTACATTAATTTTCACAATTTATGAACATTCGAGCCTTTAATCATAGATTTACGGGCTATAGAACATCCCCCAAAATTCACGTACCATTAACATTGGAAAATTAATTTATGCACCAGATTATTCCATGCATATCGTTATGTCAAACAATATCCACCTCCACGCGCATCTCACCCTATCCCTCCGATTTACATTTCAATCATCGGCAATAATAATCGTTGCAAAATTCTCTACCAACGTAAAAAAAATGCTCCGCACCGAACTGCGCAATTGCTATATACAAGCGACGCGGCTATAAGATAATTTCCTCACGGAGTTGGGTTGCGCGATCCTCACTCGTGAGGCAATTGGGCCGAGCTTAACGCGATGCATAAAAAAAATGACAGCGACGCCGCCGGAAATTTGAAAGGAAAATCGCTTACTTCCAGGTTTGAATACTAAAGAGAGCAGTGTAACGAGAGAGAGAGAAAAAAAGATGTCTTAATTGGACGTTAGTCTGGAAAGTATAAAGGGTCAATTAATTAAGAGATATATATATACGCAAACGCGGGGGTGTGGGTGGAGAGAGGGGCGAAAGAAAATACGAAAAGGGACGCGTTAGCGAATTAAGGAAATTAAACAAAAGGGGATTTTATTATGCGGGCAGGAGGAGGACGAGGCGGAGGTTGCACAGGAGTTGGAAAATAAGTCGTTTCGGTAAATAAAAGAAACGTATAACTCGGGGGGAGAAGCGAACGGCGGCGGCCGCTGGATAATGTAAATAAGACGGAGTTGCCGCGCGAGTTGATGCTTCTCTGCTGCACAGCGAAAGTTTGCTTATCTCTCGGAGCTCCGGGTTTTCTTTAAAACTTTTAATTGATTTGATAATTTTTGTTGCATATATAGGATTGCCTGGACGAGTTGGCTTCTCCTTTTTTTTTTTTTTCTTATTTTCGTTTCCGGATACACGCGTTATAATTGCGAAAGGTGAAGCACGGATTGAGTCGAGGATGAGAATTTTATACGTAGGCGCAGTGCAACGACGGTTATATCCAACATTCGGTGCCGCAAATGCCACGAACGAGCAAATGAGTATTTTTAATAAATTATCGGATCGTTTTGTGCTGGTTGCCGAGGCTCGAGCGGAGATTTATTTATGATATCCGCATGCCCCGTGTTCTCTGATTGCTTACCTTGTACGCGCATCTGGAATTCAAGGAATAAAGTAGCGAAATATTTCAAACTTCTCAACAACCGAATCATCACGAGTACAATAAATATATAATCTATTTCATCAAGCCACATCGCGGGCGCATAATTATACGAGTCCAATTAGATGAGAATCAGTCGATATTAAAAATTCTCAGAGTCTCGGAATCCTTTTTCGCGATCCTCGCCTCGAAAACTTTTTCGCGGTACACCAAGAGAGCCAGATGAAAATCTATACGAACGACTTTACGACCCATATCCGTACGCGAAGCTCGATTTATCCGTCAAATTGAGCTTATCACGCGTTGTGTACCACACAAACGTACGATATCACTTTATCGCGCCAGTATAGAAATGTATACTAATATTATTTAAAATGATAAACCGTCAAAGTAGCCAAGTTTCACAAAGCTCCCACGCGCTATTAACGCGAGCAAGAGCAAGAGAGAAAGAGAGAGAGGGTAAGACACAGCTGCGATTGTTGACACGTGGGCGCGTAGGTTTGCGTATATGTATCAAAACATTGGCTCAGTTGACTGAACATATATATATATATATATGTTCATACACACGTATTATACGTGCACTGTTTACTTTATATACCGATATAATATTAAACAAAGTTTGGATTGATTTGAAACGGTCCTCGCGTGGAATTCTATACGATTTTGTGCGCGAGCTTCCATTTCATGCTGGTCGATATTACGCGTAGGTGTACGAAAGGAGGAGAATAATAAATGGCATATATTATGTAGTTTACGTACACCAGTTTCTTTATATTTTGATAGGCAATGTTGTACCTGTCGGAAGTGATTTGGCTGATTTGCTATACAAGCGTGTGTTCATTGTCCACCGAGACATTGTCATATCTTGTTCTCGATTGTTGGCGGTCCAGGTCTTTATTCATCTTTTCCCACGTTTGATTTGGAGATAACGAACAAAATGTCTATTAATATCTGTACGCTATAAAAGAATCTCATTATTTTTGACTTAGAATTGGTCCTATTGTCTGAAAAGAAACTTTAAGGTTCAACAATCATCTTTTATAGAATGGATAAAGTGTGTCGGTTATGGATATATACGAAGCAATTAATGAGAATGTCAAGTTTCAAGGTCCTCCAACGGTCAAATAATTAACAAATCGAGGTACAATAGACCTCAAGATCCGATGGTCCCATCTGAATTTTTCATCAAAAACTCCCACCGGCAAATATCCGCGACTTGCCTCCACTTGCGCACACAGAGAAGAATTCCTCGCGGAATACGAAATACCGCGGAACTGGAGCATCGCGCCCGAGATAGAGATAGAGAGGATAGAAAGATAGAGAGATACTTTCGCCAGTGGGCCGAATCTCATTAACCCAAAGGGATTCTTCGAATTACATACAATGAGGCGAGCGAGGGGATGGGGGGCAGCTCGTCGCGACCTCGTTAAAGTCTCGTCTCGAGTGGCTTGGATCTTCACCTCGCTCTTTTTCCTTATATACACATATACTCGTTTGCCGGCTCTCGTCCGATCGCTGATTGCGTTTATCTTGCGGCAGCCGGCGAGTGACCGCCGCTGCCGTTGCTGCCGTTTCCCTTTGCTATCGGGACCTCTTGTTCTTCCTGCGCATCTTCTTCTTTCTCCCCCTTCTTCTTTTTTTATGACGACCCCCACCGGGCAGTAGGATATAGAGGAAAAGATGCGGCCTGTGCAGGAAATTCTGTGCCACGCGCATACCTAGGCTTTTCGGCTTTGTCTACGATGCGGGTTTTTTGTTTCTTTTCCATCCGAGGGGAGGGCCATGAACAGCTGTTGGACTGAATTTTTTTTTATGCTCGGATAATTGGCCTTTGTGGAGGTTCGAATTGTACTTTAACGATCCGTATAATATGCTGTTACGTGCAATTACTCATAAAACCAGCTCGGATTTTAAAGCTGAACCGTAAGATAACTGGAATCGATCAAGTGCAGTTTTCCTTTAGGACATTTTATTCTAAACATGGACGAGGAGTTCGTAAATGCAGAACAGCTGGGAGTTTATTGTAGACGGACACGCTGAACGTTAAATGTTTATTGAGCGAAATTCGTTTATATGTGTTCGAGCCTTTTAACGACGGGATTACCTTTTTTTTTATACTCGTTCACTATTTATATAGTGCTCCGCTAATTTTTTTCCCCTGCGATTCGGTCCCAGCTGCTTTATTTTGCGCGGATAAACCGTTTTGTAGGAGGATCGAATCCTGTGCGAACGATTTTAGCAATAGAAATGTTCCGGGCTTGTGAAAGCGCGGTATATTTTTAAAAATATATGGAAGTCTTTATAAGCCTGAAAAAGCCAAGTACTTTTATTGCGGGCAAATAAAGAGCTTTTTATAGCTGGAGATAAAGCGATCAACGTTTTTATACTTAATAATTCACTTCTCTTGTTTATCGTCGCTCGTATAAGTATTGCGGAAAACTTGTTATTTATCGTTGTTGATAACGTCGGCGCGACGATATTATCGTGGCCGTATATGAACTAGCTTCGATATTACCGATTATCGCACGCCGTCATCGTGATCATCGACATCATCATTATCGCGCCATGGCCGCTTCCAACAGCTGCTTCACTCTATATATTTAAGATTTCGTTCAATTTCGGATATCGTTGAAAAACTGATAAGTGCATATTATGCGTTGCGAAAAACGACTTTTTATAAGGCTTATAATAGCGTAGGAGATACAGGTAAAGATCTGAGCAATTTTTTGTTACGATTCGAGGAATCTCACATACGACGCACAATAAAATATTTTTCCTCTCAGAAGTGGTCGATTCGTTGAGTTGCAGCCGTTATAATATTGAATATCCAGGAGCTATTATTTATCTATTGGTACAAATTACTCACTTCACCAATGTTGCCATAAAATCACAATTAACAGGATTCCATAGAAATCTGGTCTTGAACCTTATACATCATTAAACCAGAATTTCCAGGTTAAAATGTGGCTCGGATCATCATCTCTCTAGGCTTTTCAATCTATTTTTCTGCACCGTCAAAAATCCCTCCCCCACGTTCAAAAAAAAAAAAAAAAAGAAAAACATTCCCTCTCACTCGCATGAAAATCCTTTCAAGCGCAGTCTCTCGAGGCAAAGGTATATAGAGCTACAAATAAAGAAGGTCGCAGACGCGTGGCCAGTAGAGACTGCAGCGGCCACACAATCGACGAGCTCTCGCACGCACAAGCTGCGAAACTACATGGCTCTTAACGCTGCGCGTGCGCGCGGACTTCCATTACACGCTTACGTGCTCGCTCCACGCGCCACATATCCCCTATACTTCCACACCCCGTGAGCGCGACTCTTTACCTCCTGCCGGTGGATATACATATATGTGTGCGTTGAAGATACGATTCTCTTTCTCTCTGTGCCTTTTTGTTATGAGAGGGAGATTAAAGAATTTCGCGGGTTATATTCGTATGGTTATTATGGATGTGTCGGGTGGTGGATTATCTTTTAGGCGGTGTTGTCATCGTGGACTATAGCCGTGCGGCAACATTCGATATTTCTTATTTTCTCCGATTTATGAAATTACCTGTAACCGAATAAGGATTTAGGGAATATCCGTCAAAATATCCTATTTCAGAGACTAGGGAATTATTGGTAACGCAACCGTTCTTCATTTTCCCGCTCTTCGTATAATCCGCATCAGCCGCGACAAGCCTATATACACATGCCGCAGCCAAACGAAAAAGTCTACGTTTGCAAAGTCGTACGTTATCTCGCATAGGAAGGTGGCTGGCATCGCTGCGAATATAACACTTTCTCACGTTATATCTGCGCGGGCAATACCTGCAACAGGTTACTTATACGGCGGGACTTGCGGGAGTTGCGCGGCTGAACGGGACACGTAATCTCGATACGCGATAACGCCTACGCGTTAATATGCAGATTAAGCGTACATCCTTTCTGCCGTTTCAACTCAATTATCTGCTGAAATTGATATTGCAAGTATATGGAAAAGCCTGTTGATATGCTCCGAAACTACTAGTTTGCGCTTTCTGCGTGTATTATTATTATGAAGTAGTGCATAGCCGAGTCGAGTCAGACAGCCGGTTTTACTGTACATCGCGACTTTGTATACACTCATCGAGAGAAACTTTAAAATGTTCAAATGAAATTTCCGAATAACTTTGATGCTGCAGTGGCAAAAGAAGTATCGATCGAAGTATTACATATAAAAAATTCAGATTGTAATATTTTGCTGTTCCACATCCTCTCTCTCTCTCTCTCTCTCTCTCTCTTTCTCTCTCTCTCTCGCATGCTTTCAACGAAAAATATTATTAATCCATAAAACAGTCGAGGCAAGGGGCATAATCCAGTATATCGTCCCCGCAGTCACGTCCCCCCTTCCCCCTAGGAAAAAAAGGCCAACACTGTCGAAACATCGATATACACGGGATACAATGCAACTGCGTCGTAGTCACGCGCGTTCCGCATCAGCTATTAACGGTTCGCCCAGCGTTAGACAATATTGTCCAGCAACAGCAGCAGCAGCAGTAATGCGTCTCACTCGATACTAACGCTTCTCGCCTTCCTCCGTGAGAGAGAGAGAGAGAGAGAGAGAGAGAGAGAGAGAGAGAGAGAGAGAGAGAGAGAGAGAGAGAGAGACACACAACAATGGTCACGCAGCAGCAGCAGCAGCTGACACGTATAGATCGTACGGGACACGTATAGACTCTCTCTCTCTCTCTCTCTCTCTCTCTCTCTCTGTACCGGGAGAAGGTGAATGGTGCCGCACTTACCTCAGCTATAGAGTCTCGTAAACCTCCTCTCTCTCTCACTCTTGAGAGACGTCCCTTTATACCGGGAGAGCTAAGCTACCTCGAGTAGCGGGACACGTGTTATTTCGCTTTATTCGAGACTGCATCCAAAGCAACTTTCTCTTTTTTTTCCGTTGCTACCGCGGCCATTGTTGCGAGCCGGGGGGACGAGGGTCATTTCTAGAGCCCGAATGAGAATTGATCTTCGAGGATCACGCTTGGCTTCTTTCTAGCCCGCGCCTTTTTCACGACGATAAACTACCAGAGATTTCACTTATATGTGTGCTACGAGGATTGAGGGGCTAGATCTTCCCTTTTTTTCTTCTTTAAAAAAAACGTGCTTCTTTCGATGAGAAGTTTGTTATTTCGGGGTAAAAGGGTCGCGTTGGATTAGCTCGATTTGCATGATTCGATTTTGCGAGGAAGTAGGTATATATAGGGTCAACGCGACTATCTCTCGGCCTAAGATGATATAGGCTTACGTATTTTATGTAATCTTGAAAATCTCGATTCGAGTAGAGAGTCATGTTACCTTATACACGCGAGTGTCTCCCTTTCACTTCTCAGTCAAATATTTTTCCGATATAATATAAGGCAAAAAGTACGTATATGTGGATTTTCAGAAAAAAAAACAAAAATATTACATTCGCTCGGGAAAATTTTGATTGGAAAAGTTACCTGTCGCCTGTTACTGATATTTTCTCCATTATTTGTCGTCTATCGTAAAACGTCGTATAAAATTCCAAATCCAGTAAGTAAGAGGAAGCGCGCGTCGGACATAAAAAAAAAATTAAAATAAATATGCACAGTGAGGAGCTTCTCAGCGCCATACATCGTCCACAGCACTCATGCAAATGTCGTCTCAGGCTCTTACCTCGTCATCCTTTCTCTCTCTCTACCAGCGCATAATCCTCCACATTAAGGCTTCATGCGCAAATCGCGATTCATCTTCGCCCTCCCCCCGCGGAGTCAAGTCCATAAAAATGTCGCCGTGGCCATCATCTCGGCCGCACACAAAGGGTATAAAGAGCGAACTGCCCAAGGAGCCGATAAATACGTCTCTCACAGCTGCGCGTTATGCAAAATTAGCAAGAGGCGTTTCCTCCTCCTCCTCCGTCGTAATTCCACGAGTTATTGTAATCGAATCGAGTGGATAAAAAAGCCGACCGTATAGGACAAGATTGAAATTTCTTATACTCGCGCGCGCATGGCTCGTCTTTTTATAGGCCGGCGCCGATATATCGGGGCGCTGGCTCTTTTTTCGCGGCGGCTGCGCGGCGAAGGATCGATTCCCCTCTCCCCATTCTCCAAGGCTGTCGCGGAGGCGAATGATGGATTAAAAATTTGTTTTTCCTTTTGCCGAGGAGCGTTGGTTAACGCGCTTTTGAAGTGACGTATCGCTTGGGGCTTCCCGTGTATACACCTGAGATTCGCCCGATGCCAATATACGATTTTTATTGGCTTAAAGGATGGGACGATATAAATACGATGTGCGCGCCGGCTGATGGATATAGCTCTCTCTCTCTCTCTCTCTCTCTCTCTCTCTGGGCTTTCCTATCGCAAGCGCACGCCACGTTTTATGGGATAGTATTTTTGCCACGAACGCGTGTTCCTTTAGCCCTTTTTTTTTTAGTAATGTGTAAAGAATCGGTAACAAATCGTACACCGAGCGCTGAAATGCTGTTTCGGCGTTCGATTGCCTCCATCGACGTTCTCCGAAAGCTTATTTTTATCATTACGATCGTATGCTTTCGGTTTACTATACGTGCAAAAATTTATGAAATACCTTTTATTATTACATTCGAGTTAGGGAAAAGTTATTGCTTGAAAAGCGTATATCAATGTTGGATATAGGTACTTGTGTTGGTAACGTGCAAAATGATTTTGAACATAACGTTGACGCATCGAACTTAGCTTAACAACTATTTGATAGGTATAATATATTCGCGCGTGTAATGCTTAACATACTTGTGGCTGTAAATTTAATGGCACGAATATTGTGTCGAGGGATAAACAAGCTTTTGTAAAATGAAAACTCGCAAACCTTATCAGAATATATTCGAAATTCATTTGCATATTTACATCAACTTGGCCCCAGGATAAGATATTTTTGGTTTAGACACTAACTTATTTGCAATTCTTATATATGTTTCAGGTTAAGCGGTTGCATCTTCTTCTTACGTATCCTCGATGAAAATTCACCGAGAATGTTGTCTCCACACTTGCCCAAGATATATTCCGTCAGCAAAATTCAAATATTCAAACCTTATCCCCTCGAAATAAAGACACACACTCGCCAAGTCGATTCAAATCTCCTTCATAAAGAATACCTTGCCGCGGAAGCTATACAAACAACAGTAGCGGCAGGAAACCGATAGAAAAATGCCTCGAGCTTCGTGTTCACGCGTCTAAAACGAATCACCCAAGGAATAGGACATGATATCGGACAGAAACGCACACGGGTAAAACGGTTTGCGCGAATGACAGATTACAAATATAACGATTTACAGGCGCCGGGGGTGAAATCGGGCGAGATCCTCCGTGCCCGGAATCCAGTATATAGACGATCCCATGTGCAGCTGCGAGAAAAGTCTGCGCGCGCAGCTCATTACTATTCATGGGAAATCTAAGTTACAGCGAGGTGAAACTACTTTAACCTCGTCGGCGTCCTCGATATTGAGCCGCCGCCATATCGCGTACAATGAGAGAATCGCGGATGAAAGAAAGATGTAAGCCTTTGTTTCGTTGCGCCGATGGATGATTAATTCATTGGTCGTACGTGGGAACGAAGATGGAGGCTTTCCTGTACCTTTTGCGACAATGCTTGTTTTGCGCGAGTGATAAACGGAGGATTTATGGGGAAAGAAGAGGGTTTATGAATAATCGGCAAATTTACGAAAAGTTTTTTGGTAATTTTAATTTAATTGGTACGTGGAAGCTTTTTAATACTTTTCGGCTGCTTTTTCAAATAACGTTCCAACTGCGTAACGTATGATGCTCCTGAAATTTTCGCCGGTTGTTCGCGAGCATAGGGAATCTAAAAGTATGGTCAAATTTACGATCGACATTGTACTTTTTAAGGACCTTATCACGTATCGACGTATCAAACTGCACCGCTGAATTCGAAACTGTTTACGTCCGCATCGTATAACGTGCCATAATGGCGTATAAAAATTCAATTTATTTCTTCGGCGTTTTTTTTTAATATTTATTGCTAATGCTTAGTAGATCCATGAGATATTATAAATATAGTATAAGCAAGACGGATGTGTAAATACAAACGTGACGAATGAAGTTTCATTATACCTAATTATATTTCATGCAGAATATTATACTATTAATATGATTGTAAACACCGTATCAAATTTATAACCTCATTTACAATGAAACAATTTATATTCTGCAAATCGACACTTCCCGTCCTTCTTACCACTTCCACCCATCGAATCCCCAAAAATCACCACAGGTTCAACACCGCAAGTACACCCAAACTTTCTCTTCGCATCTCACAAAATCCAACACATATAAAGTCATCTTAGCGTCATTTCCATCGCGTCTCTCGTTCGTCGTCGTCGTACCGAAATTCGGTTTATATAGGTGTCCCCTTATATACGTAGCCACACCTTCGCGCCGAGATGAATAAAATATAGCGCGCGGCTCGAGCTCCTAATGAATGTTTGATTCTTTGCATTTGCATCGATTTGCACATTAATTGGAGTCTCCCCAGGGGATATGCTGCTGGGAGAGCGACGAGCGGTGATAATTTATAAGATCGAGTTGCTAAGCGAGTCCGTGTGCGTGGGTGTTGAGTGTCAAGTTTGCCGTGGCCGTATCTTCTCCTTTTGTCTGCACGATTCAGCTGATTTGGGGGGAGGGGACTGAATATTTCAGGGTTGGGGCTGCCTTTTTTGTTAGGATCTGCGAGCGAGGGGTTCTTAAGAGGTGTGTAATTGTATTATATAAACGCAGCAGACGTTATTACTCCAGGTTTTTTTCAAGGATCGATTAAAACAATAATGTGAGTTGCAACAGGAATCAGTAAATTATTGTAAAAATACTATTTTTAAATAAACTGCTTTGAATTTCCAAAGTGAGCTCGCTTCATCTACAGTTGTGAATTTCATTTCAAATTAAATTACTAATTGGTAAGAAGAAATCGATAAAGCAGTAAATTTTACCTCGATGTAAGTTTACTCATTTGGTTTACTCGGTTAAAATATTGTAATTCCTAATCGTTTAAAAGAAACTTGAATTTTCTTGTCCTTATAAAAAGTCAACAAAATTGTACATTGTATACTGTATTAAAAAATTGATTTTGATGTGAAACATCTAATGCCGCGCCTCTCGAGCGACGCTTCGTCACCGAGCGACGCCTCGTGATCCGTCGGCACTGCTCGGCTCGACTCGGCGGTCCCCCACTCTGCTCAACGCAGCGGACCCCTCTCCGATCCCCTCTCTTTGCGCGCTCTTCTTCGCCAGTCGAGCCCCTCTCTCTTCCGCCGCTTTGTGTCCTCTCTACTACTACAATACCGTTTGCTTGTTTATATCGGTGTACGAGCGTCGGAATACGTTGCCATCTCTCTCCTCACATAATAAATTATCACATTGATAATGTGATATTTCAGTTATCACAGGCCGATCGTCACTGTAATACCGGCAGTGACAGAATCGACCGCTACTATTACGGAAATAACTGATGATACATCTAATAATATTTTATAAAATTGAAGTGTTTATATTAATAAATAAAATAAATTAAAATTAAAAAAAATTCTTTTCTCTTCTTTTAATACACCTTTCTTTCTATTAAATATTTTCTGTAACATGTATTTCGATGTTTCACATCTGCCAGGCATCCCACGACGGCTCATTTTTTTGAATTAAAGGAGATTCTGTACGAAAATAACAAAACAGAAATAAATTGAATTTATAACTAGGTTAAATCTACGTTAATTTAAGAGTAATTATATATATACAATCTGTATCACTTCCAATTACGAGCCAAAAATAATAATCTTCTCATTTAATAAATTTCAATGAAAATCCACAATAAAAATAGACAATACTTACATATAACCACTCAATTCCCAAAGATCCAAGTCAAATAAACAATAAATAGATATTTAATAATAGTAGCACGTACCGTCGCCTCAAATGAAATCATAAAAAGCCAGCATATTCATTCGCCGAAAGCATCGGCACGATCATACCAAACTTCCCGAAAGTACCGCTGAAGAAACGAATTCCTTCTTATATATATATATATATATATGAGTATCAGATCGAGTGTCACGTGCACACTATAAGGAAAAACCCAGTAATGCCAATATTCTGCCACAGTCTTCGTAATATATATCTCGTTCAATCTCACGGGCAAATTTTCACTGACGGTGCTCGCGAAACACTATCGCGTATCAAAGACATAACGCGTCGAAGGTGTGATGGAACACTGGACGAGACTTATCGACCAATTTTCGCTCGCGTCCAATTTTAGTTTCGTATTTCTTGTTTTAATTCGAGGCGTAGAACTGTTTCGTAATAATGAAACAATCATTAAATGGACGAATGACAATTTGTTAAAGGATGAAATAAGCGTATAAACGTTACGTAAAGTTCGAAGATGAGGATATACTATAGAAGCCTGTTATAATGTTATATGGCAGTGGCATGTGTACGTGCAAGTGAGCCGCGGAGGTGAATATTGAATGGGATATATAAAAGCTGAATAGCAAATGGAATTATGTCTTGAGATGCATCTCGTCGTTGCGTACAAGCCTATAAAAACGAGTATGGGGTGTGCGCACGTTTCGTGTCTCGTATCCCCGATGACCTCAACAAGCTTATAATTAAGTGTTAAATTATATCTATATACTTAGCTGCTTTTTACGAATAAGAAAACATTACCAATTTTATTGTACCTTTACGAGTATAGCTTTTACGATGATTCATTTCGGTCCCCGTAGTTCAGCATTATAAAATTCCTGATAAATCGAGAATACGTTAAAGGCTGATCCTCGTGTGCGATTGATTCGCGGCTTATAGAAGAAAGCTTTTTTCGAGCCCCGAGACAAGGAGAAAGAGCCTCGACTATCGTGCTGTGCGTATATCAGACTTACAACTTGCACATTTGGGAGATCAGGCGTTAGAATTGTTAGCGTGTAAGTGAAGCTTTTCTTTGTCCCGTGTGTACTGTCTGACTGGTTTCTGCTCTTTTCTACTTGGAGATACATCCATTACGGTATTGTCGCTTTTTGCAGCGGTGTGCAGTTCTTTTGGTTCAGGCTCCTATAGGTTGAGACGCGATTCTAAAAAGTTGGCCTGATTTGCGCAACTTACTGCCGGAACAATTGGAAGATGCAGCTTCGTTGTTTGCGCCATTTGGAACGCGCTCTGATTTATATTTTAGAACGGCCGTCAATTTAGCTTTGCTTATTCGATCGTATCTTTTGATGATATGATTAAAGGATTTTTTTGATACACGGAACAAAATTTGGTGCGTAATAAGTATTGCGCGTAGTGCTAAAGCATCAACATTGCACGGCAGTTCATTCATACCAATATTGCGCACCAAATTATTTTTCTGTGTATAAATAGACCATTCTGCATATAATTTTTTAAAAAGAATTTTCATTTTAGATGAATATTTTCAATCCTCCGATAAGTATAATGTAATATTTTATAAACCAGTCAAAATACAACCCAAAGATTTATCTATTTTAAAACATATTTTTAGTATAGAAACACAATATTAATATGTATATAATTTCATATAGCGCTTCATTTAATATCCTCTCATTATCCACATCAGACTTTTTGTGTTACAAAGCACATTAAGCATTTGAATTCAAAAAGTATATGTACATGTTTATCGCGCACAAAAGATCACATCCCACAAAGCATTCACATGCGAATATCCTGCGCGTATATATTTTTAAGTTACGTGCCTTTCAAACTTGGCTTTAGATCGAGGAAAAACGACATTTTTCTTTCTTTTCATAAAAAATAATTGACAGGCTCGATTAACTATACTTTTCCAGGTACTCCCCCATTTTTCGCGATCGCATTTTTAACATCGACAAAAAAAGCCAATTCGGAATCTCTATTTCAGATACTTACTTTCATATTACGTAGAAACAGAATTGGTATAATATCGTACACTTACATATACGAGTATCCGCCGACTATACATTTGTATATGCAGCTGTATCGACGTCGATTTTCACGTAACGTGAGTTTATTTCGAAAATACGTTTATCGGATAAAAATATCGTATACTTTTATGTTATTCGACGTATATTAAGAAATACAGCTTAAACGTATATTGATGCGTATTCCGTTTTAAGGTACGAAATGAAAATGAAATATCAACGGATAGAAAAGACAATTTCAGCTAAAGCTCTGTTCTTTCGTACTTCTGTTATTTCTAGTTGACATTTTATTGGTGACGTCGTGCAGCTTTTGGTATAAAAATCCAACGATGTAACATAACATCAAAGTAACATATTTACGTAAAGTGATATATAAATAAACAAAAATTTAATGTAAATGACTAAATTCTTACGTAAAAAGCATTATGTATATTCATAGCTTTCCATTGTATATAATAATTTAAATTTATATTTTTAACGAAACTTCAAGATAAAGCATATCTCCTGCTTTAATCAATCTATACCAATCAGCGACAAAAGGGGTTAGCTATCGGGTCATCAGTGCAGCCAACCGATTGCTTCGCGTCGACTGATTACTTATTCAAATGCACCACTCGTCGAACTTTCGAGTTCTCCTCGAAAGAAAAGAACATCGCGGACTCGAACCCGTTCATTTTCCACTTAAAGAAGTTCCCTCGGCCTCTCGCTTCTTTCACTTTTATATTTCGACGAAGCCGTGCAAATATTTGACGCTGGTCTCCTTTAAATGTATCGCTTTATAACCTATCGAGAGAATTTTACTTTTAAATTAAAGTTCAGACGCGATAATGCCAATTTCCTTTACTCTTTTCTAACTTTTTCCTTTGTTAATAAGCTCGATTAACTCGATCAACTTGTTGACGAGGACGAAATGAAATTTGATCGTTATTGATCATAACTTATCAAGTATCCAAATTTTCCTTAAAATAAATTAACGTATCAAACTTTTGTTCCCTTTCCTTTTTGCTAATTCATCGAAGTTCCCATTGTTAATGCTTTTCGTCCAACCGTTCAAGATGATCCTCTCCTCGATGTAAAATTCCTGGCTACGCCAAAGGTACAAAAGGTCTGTTTTTGTGCACGAATCGACTTGAAAAATTCGTCAGTCTCCACTTGGTCGGTGTCCTCTCTGGCTTCGCTTCCGGTTTATTTCCGTTCCAGTTTCGCTTTTATGGCACAGGCACAGGCCAATATATAGCTCCGCGCGTAAATCTATAGCTTACGCTCTCTCATCAGAGGTAAGAGTGATCGTCATTCCCCGCCGTGTCGTATCGCCCGACAGAGAGAGAATATATAGGTATATATATATA
>UELV01118296.1:0-10160 GCA_900490015.1 Megastigmus stigmatizans | reverse complement strand
TCATTAAATAGAAAAACATATATAGTATATTGAATTCAAAATTTATTTTAGTTTTTAAAAACATTCTTCTGGTATAGTAATAATTAAGAGTAAATAAATTAAAAATTGCTATACTGGTATACTAATTATTAAAATAATATTTTCTAGAACTTAGCATACTTCAATTTTACTATACTGTCTACTAAACATTAGTAAACAGCGACTCTGTCTCACCATTGCTGAATATTATAGTAATTTTTCATGAAGTTTCTCGCAATTTTTAGTGAACTATTTTTCTCCGTGTGGCAGTAGAATCTTATATATACTTACAGTAGGCAATAGTAAGATTTAAAAAAGATTTCGTTACTCACTTGGATAAAGAGGAGGTGGACCATCGTCCGTATTTTTCTCAACTGCGATGCCACTGTTGCCCGATACTACAATATAAGAAAAAATATTATTAATCAACTTGGTTATAACTGATACGATGCTACGGCGTAATGAATCAATCTTAAATATGTCAATATAATGAAGTTGAATAGAGAGCACAAAAGTATTTTATTTCCGTAAGTGAGCTGCCACAGCTAAAAAACCGCTTTCCACTTTGATAAAGCATAAAAGGCATCCTTACGTGGAATGCTTGCGATACGTTGCAGTAGATGTAGTCGATTATGGTAAGATACACATTTTAAGTGCGAGTCATGTGAGAATTTCGTCAAACTGTTTAAGCTTTATATAATAATTTACTTATACACTGGTACAGAACAAGTTTTGCTGAAAAAAGGATTGGGAATACGTATTCCTGTATTTAATCATTCGGTGCATTTTAATATTTATTCCAAACATTTTATATGGATCTCTAGCTCGCTCTTTCATCAAACGTTACGAAATGCTAAATTATGTTAATACGGTCAAAGCTTTTTGCACGATGAATTATAAGAGTGCATCGTTTGCGAATGCAAATGATTTGTGTCAGGAAATCTGGTGCATAAGCTATTATTTATTTAGATATAGAGGATTTTGGGGCTAGTACGCGTATCGCGTTGTTTGCATTCCAGATCATTTCGGTTGCAACATATTGCAATCGGTAAATTTATTGTCGCACATTACAATTACATTATTTATGTGAAAATATGCTTTATTTTCTTAAAAATTGACGAGCGACTGGATTATTTTGCTTTTTAATCTCGATGAGAAGTATCGAAAATCGATTAGAGGCTACAATATTAAAATTACAATACCTTACAATTACATTCAAGCATTGAACTTGTATATTCTTGAATTCCATCACCTCGATATAAACGTTTCTTTATTACACTAATTATTTAACCATCTTTATTAATTGTTCGATTATTTCTCACATAACTTATACTTAAGTGCTTCACGATGCACTACTTAGTGATTTATCATTTTATACTCACCTATTCTTGAAACCATTTCAAAGGATAAAGGTGGTAAATCTAAAAGTAAACGTACAAACCATACTATCATTCAGAAACTAGAAAAAATTAATTAAACAAATGGATCTCCGAATGGTAATATTTGATAAGTTCGGATCAACATACTTTGCTTCTAAACTTCCCATAAACCGTCAATCATCAATGGCTCATTACTAGAGTCGCGCACCTCGACCAAATTCCTTAGTTTGCTCCCTCGTCATATCCCAAATCCAACCATATCCTCCATCAATGAGAACAGCACTACAAAGTACCGCTCTCGTGTTTAATCAAGTAAATCTTATGCTTGCGTTCGGCCCAAGATTACGCAAAATATCCATTCCAGTCTGTCTACATTGTCTTCCCAAACTGTATGCACACACACACACACACACACACACACACACACACACACACACACGCATACACACAAGATACGTCTATACATAGACACGCGGCTGGAGAGCAGTGCACACAGTAGATGCGCGACATTCGCTCGTCATACATATAGACAAGACGACAATGTGGTCCAGGAGAGAGAACAGACGGCGGCGCCGCTTTCAATTACACGTCTATATATCCCATATCTCACTCTGTATATATTGGTGTATATGTATATGTATATACTGGTATATATATGAGGAAGGCAAAGGGAGAGACAACGAACCTGAACGGTTTCTCAGCGTGTTAGGACGCGCCTCGGGCCCGTACGTCATCAGCGCCCCCATTAACACGATCACAATGATCTGGATCAGCAGGAGCAGCATCACCTGCTGTTTTTCCCCGCAGACGCCCGCCATTCCCTGCAAGCACACACACGCGCGCATCATATTCAAATATTATTGCATGGATATATAGGGCGCGCGAGCGTCATTTCGGACGTTGTGCTCGCGCGGTTCTATCGCTCGTTTTTTTGTTGTTGTTGTTTCGAAAAGCTCGCGCGCTCGTAAAAAAAAGGGTCGTCGATTGCAACACTTTTATTGTTGGTGGATGCCGAGCCGGCTTATTGATTTTGCCGCGAGAGCAGGGGGAGAAAACGTATTGATAATGGCCCATGTATTTTTTTTTGGACAAATACAGTATTTTATTTTATTGCTTGGATGGTTTTTACGTAGGTGTATTAGAATGGTTTGCCAAGTGTTGGGAAGCTTTGCAACTCTCTACGTTATTGATACCGTAGAAATTTTACTTTAAACGTTGTAAACGCATTAGTTCTAGTTAAGGCTGCACATATGGATTATTTCGATTCTATAGTGTTAATATTTGGGCTATCGCATTTTTAACGATTTTGATTATTCATATAGAATGCATGATATTGCATGAGAGCGTATTGATTTTCAATATTAGTGTTTTATAAATGAGTCTGTACATAAGAAATGTTTTGATAATTTAAGTAAATCTTTTTTAAAAAGCTTCTTAATATTTAATGGGCTATTACTATTTACTGATCTCTTTAGTATAATGAATATTTAATGACTTATTAATATTTAATGATCAGATGAAATATGATTCATTTGGTGGTGGAAGTTAATTTAATTTTTATAAACAATTTTGATAGGATCGAGAAAAATTAATTCAATAAATTTTAATTAAAACGATTAAATTTATTATTCATCGAAAAAACTATATTATTAAAACTGTCACTATAATTTTGGCTACAATTTTACTCTTAATCGATTGAAAAGGTCACGGGACCTACTTCCAATACGATTAACAATTATATTACTTCTTTATACAGTTGTAAAAGTGCGATAAAATCGTTTATATTAAGTTTTACTACCTATTACCTTAAATATTTTAGTTTCTTAAAGGGCTACGCCTGTTTAACATAATTAAATAAATCTTTCCTTAAATATAAACACTCAATGAAAATAAAACTGAATATCTTTAATTTCTATCTGAATTAGTAATAAATAATAATCACGTACAAAAGATATTAAAATAGTACTTATATATGAATATATGTATCTATTGATATGGTATGCTAGTTTTGGCAATTTGTATTGAATGTAGTTGTTTATAATTAAAGATGGCTTTATATAGTTCTTCTATATCTTCATTCATTACAGAAATTGTTTTCATCAGTTGTATTTTAATTCTGTATTGAATAAGTTTTGAGTTTTGCACATTTAGAATTGAAGGATTATTGTGTGGGTTATTTTTCAACGAAGGTGTATAAATTTCTTTTTAGAAATTGTCTAATTCGACTACAAGTTATTGTAGGATTTTATTTAAGTATAAAAATTTTAAAGGGTTGACTGTATACAGCCTATATAGTAAACATCAGGGTGCATTTATCACACGCTAAATCATTCAGAGCAAAATCAGCTCTAAAAACGCAATTTTTTCACTTCAAAACAGTAGATTTTACTCTGAAGTGACTCTATTTTAGTCCAATTGAATTACCGTACATGTCTCTTGACGTTCACTATATGTGGTTACCAATATTCTCATTATTTATATACCCTTAAAAATTTATTATTTTGCATCGTGGAAAGTTGAGTCTACCATCCAGTGCTAGGGTAAAATGCACCTATATGTTTCATCTTTCAAAATTAGTGTCAATGATTTGTCCAACATGATAGATGATGGGCAGCAAACTAGTTGTCAGCTTTTCATCGCAAGAGTCTGAAGAGATAGACACTGGCATACACATGCCATAATTACTGGTTCCTAAGTCGACCATTTAACATTTTCATATCACAATTTCAATTTCGCGAACGGTAGCTTTGAAAAAGAATTTAAACCATTCGGCTTACACGAAAAAAAAACGAAGAAATTTCAAATAAAATTTCAGATAATCACCATCATTTCAACAGTAATTCAATCGACTTTCACTCGTCGTGACAAATTTCAATTCTCTCGAAAACTACTTAACATTTCATGCGCCGCTAACCCAGTCAAGAACCTGTCAGAGAGAAAACACGTATACTTTTCTAGCTCTCACGACGTATCCAAGCCGCTTACGCAGTCGGTTAAACTTGTCGGCGCACGGAACATCATCCCATCCGCTTAAACTTTTAAAAGCTCCTGAAAAAAAACGAGAGCGAGAGAAAAGAAGAAATGAACGCAAACAGAAAAAACAGGGGGCTTCTCTACAAACGAACAAACAAACGAACAAACAATCAGGGAGTAAAAAAATGGACGAGAGATTTAGTATAAAGTTGTCGGTAAACGCTCTTTCAGAATGTAAGCTTCTTTTCAAGCTCGGTCTTTGCAGCAGCAACAGTAGCAGTGGGAAGGAGCCTCGCGGTAAATTACCGCGGTGGAGGCGAGTGCGAACTGCGCACCAACATCAGTGAGAGAAAGAGGGAGAGAGAGAGACAGACAGAGGAGGTCTAGTGTGTGCAACTTGAGAAATTCCTCTTCTTACGCTCTCTCGAGCGATCGCAGGCGACGATAGCTGGAAATTGCGTTTCCACGCAGTAAAACCCAGCAGAGCACCAAGCGAGAGAGAGAGAGAGAGAGAGAGAGAGAGAGAGAGTATCCCCCAGTACGAAAGCTCGGAATCGCACTCGGGCGAGCTTTAAGCTTTCTGCTGTTGCTGCTGCTGCTGCTGCTACTGCTGCGTGTCTGTGTGTGTGTAGGAGAACTCGGAGCGCGTCGAGGATTAGCAGTTCGGAGAGCCATGACGCCCGGTAATAACGATCAAAGCGACGCGATGCTGCCGACGCCTCTGCGCGTCGCTCTATTTTTCCCTACGCTGGTGCAGTTACGTTTGCTGCAGTTGCGTTACACACCGGCTGCATCGTTGGCTCTCTCTGTTTACATTGTTCGCGCTCGTGATTTATCGACCGAGAGGATATGGGCGCCGTGTGCGCGTATTTTTAAGCTCCGCCGAAATGTTTTGGAAGGGAATTTTCGAGTACAGTGTGGGTGTACTACTTAACTGTGACTTATGTTGCTTTTGAATGCTTCTGATCAGAGTTTTTCGCAAGAGAGAGATAACGGAATAAGAATGGAGGTAGTTTTGATATGCATGCGGAGGGTAAGAAAAGGATGTTTCGAAACAGGCACCTCTTTATTACGTTTGAAATGAATGTAAGTATTATTTTGGAGAAGCCGTTGGACAGATGAAATCGATAAATGATGTAGAGTATCGTATACGAGAAACTTTAGCATTAGTGCTTTACTACTTAATCCATTAACGACCAAAACCCCGAATTTTCAACAACTTTTTCAAGGTTTTTTTTCAACTAAAAAAAAGGTTTGAATAAATTTGAAAAAGATCATATCCGACGTATTTTGAGCTGTTCTTTCGAATGGTGATACCGATTTTTTGTTAAAATACGCCTGAAAAAAATATGGCGTGTTATTCACGGAAAAAAGTTAAAAAATTTGGAAATTTTCAACTTTATGAATTTTTTTCATAAGGAAAATGCATTGACAATAATTCAAAATACAGTAAAAAAGAGCAATCGATGTTCTAATATTACGGGAAAATTTTTTTCATGATTCTAAAATATTTTTAACCTCTTCAAAATGGCCATATTTCGTAAAATCCCAAAAAAAAACTCAAAATTTAATACGCAATTTTTCAGACAACTTCTTAGAGGGCTCTTTTACAACCAAAAAGAAGGTTTTGAAAAATTTCGGAAAGACCTTATCCGGCGTATTTTGACCTGTTCTTTCCAATGGTGAGACTTATTTTTTGCTAAAACAATCTTGAAAAAAAATATGGTGTGTTTTACACGAAAAAAGTGAAAAAATTTATAAATTTTCAACTTTTAAATTTTCTCATAATGAAAACGCAATGGCAATAATTCAAATCACTGCAAAAAAGTGCAATTGATATACAAACATCACAGAAAAATTTTTGTCATGACCCTATAATATTTTTTGCGAACTATTATTTAATAAAATTTGGGATTAAAAAATATACAACATATTATGTCATGTAGAATAGATGTTATATTATAAATAAATGGTAATTGGTAGCTCTGAAAAGAGCTGATTGTAATTCGGTTTCTATATACGAATTATTTAAAGAAAATCATATTTCCTCAATTTCAGCTTCATTTTTCGATATTCAGCAAATGTTTTATTTAATCGTTTCTTCTTTCCGCTTTTGCTAATCCGTATCTTCGGTACAAATTCAGATTGGCCAATTTCGTCTCCTCTGCGTTCGAGTGCTTCTCGCAACGGCAGTTTTCCTTGTTGCAGGCCATGACTAGAGCTTAAGCATTAACCAAAGATCTAGAGTTTAATGAGTAAAGAGAACCTGCACGCCAGCCTTTTTTTACCGTTACGATTCTAAACTTCCCCCACTCGATTGTTCAGGTAGATATTCAGGTAGTCCGGAGGCCATAATGGGAGTTCGTGGCCGAATTTGGTCGCCTCAGGAACCAATATTATTCTCAGGTATTCTATTGAGAATATTTTACTGAATATTCTTTGAGCACCAGCGAGTTAAACGCAGCATGATGCTCCGTGAGTAGTAGCATGCCCCCAACTTGATACGGTACCCTCCGTTCTCTTAAGAGTTCGCTTAACTACTTTTATCGAATGCTATAAGACATCAATATTTTTCATAATATTATTACTTTCTCAAAAAATGTATGAGTCAAACTGTTCTTGTACGTGATGCTTTTATATCTATTTGTTAGATATACATTATTTAAAAATCACCAGATACTCGAAATTTGGATACAATTTGAAAGACTCGTTTCGGTTTTGTTAGAGAGCAACAGGCTGAAGACTTGTGAATGGTTTAGGAGTTTTCTGCAAAATATTTATCGTCTTGTAAGGGTTAAAAGGGTTTGATTCGTTTTTTGAACTCTGTTGAGCTTTGTTGAAAATCGAGAATGAAACTTATTTTTTAATTAATTTCCTAGCATCATATTTTCCTAGATTTTTTAATCATAGATAAAAGGGCCGCTACGGTATAAAGGGTTAAAAATGCAATCCAAGTTTCATATTGATTATACTAATTTGCAGCAGATACAATTGAGATTTATCTAGGGGTAGCATATGAGTGAGACAGTGTAGTCTTGATTGCCAGTCTTGATTTACATTTCATTTTATTAACGTAAAAGTTAAGAATGCGAAAATTATAATCTTTTGTATAATTATATATAAGTAGTTATATTTATATATAACTACTCACTTACACTACTATATCATTAGAATTATCTGTCAATTCATTACCAAAATTTCTAGGAATATCCAAAATTTCAAGCTCTTCCTTTTTTATATACACGGGGGTTGAAGAATTAATAAGCTATTTTGCTTTAATAACTTTTCAATTTTGGTAGCAAATAATACAAATTAGCAATTATCTTCAGCAATCTGTATAGATCCACTGTACACACTAAAGAGCTAAATCTCGCAAATAGAAAAATAGTAGACGAAAAAAGTGGTCGCCAGTACCGGTTGGTATTTTTTTTCTCCAATAGATCAAAGAATATTTCCATTTATACTTGCAGTTTCCATAAATAAAGTGATCCAAGATGTATGTATCAAGCTGTTCTGGAGTAAGCTGACTGAGTGAAGCTTTAACTCTTTTTAGTGTATAATATGTAACCATGTCGATCAAAGAAACAAAAAATCGATATATGCATATAAAAACATTGATATTGAAAAATAGATGAATGCAATTCCCCCTAGAAAGATTCTTATGGAAACTATATAGCCAATATATTTTGGTAATCTGTGGCAAATTATATTGGTCAAACAATTGCCAATATATTAGATATATTGCACCAATGTGCAGAACATCATCCAATGTATCCGCCGAACAGTTGGTCGGAGAGCTATCCCGAACTGAAGAGTCGGTACCAGCAGACTGGCTCACTGACGCCGATTATGCCATGAGGCGATAGCCTCAGGTTGCGGAGAAGCTCGTACATTATCGGCCCACGGCCTCTCTTTGTTGGCCACGCCATGCCTACTCTTCCGCGACGTCGTCCGCTGGAGCACCGCAAGTCGCTCGGTGAAGAGGGATGATATAGATTTATTATGGATTGGCATTGGATCACTTATATGCCTAAGTGTCTCTGGGGCTCACTTATTTAGTTACTTCACCTATTGCACACTAGATGGAAGCCGAACTTTTGGCTCCCACTAATGTTTTTATCACTTCCCTCTATATAGCAGCCTCAAACTACTCATTTCGTGGGGTTGTTGGACTGTATACGTTTTAGGCAGTCCATCTCATAGCAAATATGAGTTTAAATTTTCTTTCAAATTTATTAAATTTAGCTTTATTAAATATTCACTTATTCAATAATTTAAAAAATACATTTCAAATCAATTAGAAACCATATTACAGAATAAAACGTACTATACATTCTATAATTCAGAGATTTATACATGACAGTTCGAACATCCATTCTAGTGATTCTCAAGTGCTGAATAATCCATAAGCTGTAAATTTCCAAATGCGGATACGAGCTGTTGTACTGTGGGGGATGGTGTCTGTGCCTGGCGGGCCCCTCCGGGTTCGTTGTTCCCGACGCGTTCTGGCGCTCCGCGATTTCTTTTCGATGCTGCGTTGCCACTTGCCACCCAGGTGTAACGTCCTGACGGACGCACACAAGATTTAATTTTAATTATCTCCTTTTTTGATCAGGACTCTCGTCCTATAATCGGGGCTGGAGAACGCTGCTACAAGTGATTTTACCCATCTTTGTCTTATCCCGAGGAAGTCTGCTAATCTTCCTAAAATTTAAACTTTAAAGAATCTGATCCACCAAACAGACCAGGTTTCCCTGTTCAAGATTGGTGAACTCCAAATTCCTACACGCCAAGCAGACCAGGTTTCCCCGTTCAAGAATGGCGGCTATGCTAAACTTGCTATCCAAAAGGGCCGGCTATTTCGTTACTCTTGGTAGCTCGATTCAATTCTAAACTTCCAAATTAAGATTTTACTTACGCGAACATGCAATCTAACCCGGACACTATATATTCAAATACAAACTTAAACTAAACCAACCTTTATTCTTTCTTCTTTCTGCTGCCGTTGGTTCTCTGTTGGTAGGGATTCTTTACCAAATAATGCACTGATCACAATTTTTAGTTAATATTTTTGTACTAAACTTTATTCCGATATTTAATTCCTCTTACAATTTTACTTTTGTTTTTGCTTACAATTCCTATTACAATTCACGTTATTTGCTTATGATTCCTCTCTTACAATTCACGCTTACTCACTTCGCTCAATTGAATATTTCGCTACGTTATCTTCTTGCTTCTTTCCGAACTCGTGGCCTTCCCGTTTGTTACTCGTTTTTGACTGCTCCCGTTTGCTTCTCAACTGTTCCCATTTGCTTCTCAACTGTTCCCGTTTGCTTCTCAACTGTTCCCGTTTGCTTCTCAACTGTTCCCGTTTGCTTCTCAACTGTTCCTGTTTGCTTCTCACCTTTTGACTGACTCAACTTGTAATTTTTGTTTTCAAGAGCCGCCTTGTGCGCACTCTTTCTGGATTTTCTTACTCCATCGTTCCTGTTTTGCTCTCATTTTTTGACTGACTCAACTGCATTCTGAGATGCAGCACATTACCTTTGAGTCCTCCCCCGCAACGCTCCTTCCTATATCTTTTTCCTTAAAACTCCGCCCTTGACATGGTTCCCTCCTATCGCGTTACTTTCTTCCGGATGTTTCTTCCCTCTCTCTGACCTAATTTCTTCTATCTGTCCCTCGCATGTTCTTATTTCTACTTTCTATTTGCCTATTTACTACATTTTACGTTTTCCAAATAGCATGTTTGTAGCTGCCTGACAAACATCGTTAGCCCGGGTATAGGTA
>UELV01118291.1:0-45359 GCA_900490015.1 Megastigmus stigmatizans | reverse complement strand
ACATATATATATATATATACATTTATATATATGTATATATGCGTGCGTATGTAGGCACGGACGATACATACATGAGACACTAAACACACTACTGGCGCGAATATCGTTTCGAGCTTCTCGTCCAACTTCTCGCACAAGATGACAAGAGACAGACAGAGTCGCTGGCTCAGTCTCTCACCGTGGCGCCGAGGAGGAGGACAACGAGGACGAGGACGAGGTGAGCGATGAGGAGGGTGGCGGCGGCGGCAGCGCCGTCGTGGTGGTGCAGCCGAGCGCTCCGTACGTCGATCCCGACGGATTCAAGATGGCCGGCTGCTGCTGGTGCTGCTGCTCCACCTCCGCTTTCGTAGATGCTCGAGCTCCGCTCCCTGATGAATCCTCGTCGTGCACCTTCGACGAGCCCATCGTCCGTCGGCTCACACGACTCTCGCTCTCTCGCTCTCGCACGCACACGCTTTCTGTCCCTCTCTCTCTCGCGCGCGCTCACATGTACATACTACACATAGGCGCGCGATCAGTGCTGCCAGTCTCTCTCACGCACGTTTACGTGCAGAACGAGGGGAGGGGAAAAGGGAGGGAGGGGGAGGGGAAGAAGAGCAAGATTTTGCTGCGATGTGCGTGCGCGCTCGCGCCAGTGATATTGCCGATATATGTGACCGCACGCCGAGCCGGAGAAGAGTGCGAGAGAGAGAGAGAGAGAAGAAACACTGCTTTTTTTGCACACCCGCACTTTATATAGTTCTGTTTGCCTGTGTTGGTAAGCACGTATCGCACTTTGTTACGGTACCTATTATAAACGCGCGCCAGGGCCTAACCCGAGAGGTTCTATATATTCTCTTTTGAGAGGGATACTTTTTGCTTTCTATCGTTGGCTCCGGTCTGATTTGTTGACGGTCAGTGACGATAGGTACACACGGTGTAACGTTTATGACGCCCCGCCACTTATACATGCACTTTTTTTTGAATCCGTGCTTTTTCGAGGATGGCGTTTAGTGTACCGATTCCCGCATTACTTTTAGAGCTGATAGAACGCTAGTTATGTGCACTTTTATAGACCCTTTTTGATGGGTTTATTCCGTATTTTTTAAACGCTTGATTAATGTTCCAATATCTGGCTTAATGCAGGCTCAAAGTGTTATTTTACGTTATATTTTAGAGTATGCACAAAATTTAAGCCACTCGAAGGTGCAAATCTCACTTTGCTTCAAGCAACAATTCCATAGTATACTATTGCCTCACATTTTTATTCAACAATCGAACAAATTTATCGTTCTGTATACGAGTCAAATTGTCAGAACGACAGATAGACGTACCGGTGTTTTTAAAGGGCACTAAAACATCCTTCACATCTTCAATGTTTATCGCCCCACGCATATCAAATATAGAATCCCAGTCATAACCACATTCCGTAAGCAGCCAATTGATTAATTATTCATAATATATTTATCGATGGTGTATCATCATCTCCGTCGACATCTTAGATTGTGTAGTATGCGCGGTAACATTACATAAGGCGCCTACATACTTATGCGTTTTTTCGGCTACACAATGTACGGTCGTTAATTCATCTCAGCTGCGCGTACAGCAGCAACGACTTCTCGGCTCGCCCCTCGATGCCCAATCTGCTGCCTCGGTATATAAGATCGTGTATATATACGTTACGCACTACACTTCTGCACGATCGACGACGACGACGACGACACCTGACCAGGTAGAAGAGTATCCCCACCGCAATGCCGCACGCGCGCCTCACATTTCCTATGTGCAAGTTACGAATGTACAAAGAGCTGTCTGAATTTATATTATCCTCGCGGCGGAGCGTTGACAGGTTATCGATCGCGCGCGCACTCGTGCACACAATATGCCCTCCCTCTATCTCCCTCTCGCTCGTACTAGTTTCTCTTCCTTTTTCTGTCTCTCCTGTTTTCCTCCACTCCTCCTCGCATCAATCTCAATGTGCACTTCTTCGCAGACGTGGTATAAGATATAAGCGCGTGCACAGTGGAAAAACAAAAGGACAGCGCTAAACAGTCTATATAAGCCTTGTCCGTATATATATGTATTATCAGATGGCCGACGACTTTGGTCTTTTTAACAATCGGCGATTATGCGCCGCTGCTGCAGCCACAGAGGGCCGATATATTGTTTTCTCCTCGTTACTTCCTTTGCCATTCAATTAGCTATGTCTGGAACGTCGTCGTCGTCATCGTCATCGTCGCCTCGTCTGACGTGTGTCTCCTCTTTTTTTTTTTCTTCCTTTCGCTCCTTCTCACTCTTCTTCCTCTCTGTACACGCGTATTCTCTTCCTGTGCGCGTTTGTTATACACACTCGAACGGAAGTACATACAGGTAAATGGTTTGCTCTTTCTCTCCCATGCATATGCAAATCACGAGCGCGCTCTCTCGCGAAAATTTCGTTTATAGATACTTATATATATATATATATACATAGGTATATAACCAGGGACTTTTCGCACGCGCGCGCGCTCTACATTTCGTCCCTATGGCTGCTGCTGCTGCTGCAGTTGCAGCTGCACGGATACAGCTGGGGCTGCGATCGTCTGTGTGCACACACACACGCACAAACACACATCATTAGATTCTCACTGTGAACGTCTGCCGCTCGGATATGTATGCTGCGCGGCGCCAAGTCTTTGTTCGCGAAATCGGGAAAGTTGTGAAAAAGCGCGTATAAATAGATGTTTTTGTTTTTTTTCCTTGTATCTCGCTCGACTTTATTGGGCGAATTAGGTTGCACATGATGTAGCCGAAAAGGAGAGAATATGGAAGAGGGGGCCGTAAAATGTCGTCTGGTGCAGAGAAGCCGCAGGGCCGTACGGTGAATTTGGGGATAAGAACGAATGAGCGCGTGAAAATAGGCTGATCGCGGCTGTGAATTTATAGTGTGAATTGCGATTTTTGGTTCGGTGTGAATGATTTACTCCGTACAATAGCGTTCTGGATTGGGATGATTATTTCGCGATTTTTTACTCTAAAGGCATTTGAAGAGAATGATTATATATAGGTGATGAAAGTTTATCAGATGTTATCTTCAATTGGTGCAACTATATATATATGTATAATTTCGTGACTGTAAAGTCGACTAGCTATGTGTATGAAATGGCAGAATATTTAATAGCGTGATGTACGTTTTAGGAACCATACGTGTAACGTTATACAAATGAAATTGCTTTTCATGCAACATATTAATATTCAGTTAATGTGCGTCTATTAAACTGTAACGAGGATGTATGACCTGATTTATATATATTCATATTTATTATTTTCGATGAATTTTCCTTATATTTATTGAATTTAAGTTAACTCGAATCACTTTTAAAGTTTAACTTAATATGTTAATTTTTATGCGATGTGTCTCGTTTTAGAGTTTTGACTTATTTTTATTTCTGCGATTTCTATTATTTTCTCTGTACGTCAATCTTTAATTCACTTTGCGTTGTCCCAAATATCAGCCTACAGTCATTGACTAAATATAAAGACAAAAAGATGAAAGAGTAGTGCATGTTCAGTATGTTAAGAGAATTAATCCGTAGAACTAATGCGGATTCTATATAACGAAATGGTAATAAATCATCAAAATTAGGTGCAATTCGTTTCGATTAATTATACGAAATTACATTACTTTGACGATTCAATGCTAAAATATATTACGAAGCTAAGGAAATCTTATTGTTTTCAAAATATTAATAACAATTGGTAATATTCCAGTTTTAAAAGTGAAATGATGCGCAGTACACATTATTTATAGAAATTTCCTCTTGCGTGTATACATTAGCATTGCTTCCTCATAAAGGAATCCCCGTGACGGGGCCAAAAGTCTTTGAGATAGCGTTATATAGAAATACGTTTTCGGGCTCAAGAATTTGAATACATACTACTTTTAGAAAACCTGCGTGTTTATGTATTCGCGATCCTAAGCCTTTATACTCACCCATTTCTAATGCTATACGCTCGAGGTTTGGATGTATAAAATCTCTATTTTTATAACAATCAAAATATTATTATATTGGACAGTATACGTTTCAATAAAACCAAGTATTCTGGTTTGTGTAAATTTATTACATAAAAGGAATAATTAAATTTCCGAGAACTAGAGTAAACCAAATAAAATGCAAGTCTTGTACAATTTATTAATTACAGTGCTATAACAAGTAATGTTACTTTTTCGTGTGAAAGCATGTCATGGAAATGAGAATGCCCATGGGATTGGAATAAAAAGTAGAGTCTTGGGGTAACGTACGAAGCTTACGTCGTTATTTAGAATATTAAAAGACATTCAATTTGAAAAAAAGTTTGGCCCCCTTATATACTTAAAGGAAAAGTTGATAAAAACTTAATTGAAAATCAGTGACTTTCTATACTCGTCTGTTATATAATTTTTATTTCCATGTATTGAGCATATGACTTTTCATTTGTACAGGCAGTACAATGCAGGTTATAAAGCAAAAAGCTGTATTATTACAATAGCTATTATCATCCGAGTAAATTTCGTTTCTTTTATATTCTTTTATTAATTAGCTATCGGTTTGATAAACTTAATTATTATCTCCTATTTTGTTGAAAAAATTTGAATGTATTGGGTCTCATAAATACAGTTTCCACGAAGAGTCGTGTATCTGTCTGATTTCAGTTTAATTAAATAATAACAAAATACGCTATCAATAGTCTGGATTAGTGATTCAATTTCAAAATTATATTTATTTTCGAATAAGTAATAAAATTCGACGGTATACTAAGCATTTCACAAGTATGAGTGATAAAATAAAATTTCGTAAAAATATATCTTTATTGCAAAAATTTACAATATTGAATCTTTCAAATTAGGCAATTTTCTGTAATAAAAATACTCTATTCATCAAAGTACAAAAGTTCTTTATAAAATCACATATTTACCAATCTAATTGTCTTTCAAACCTTTAGACTTGATGTAATATATTTTAGATAATATGCAATTTTAAAAAAATTTAATTTTGCACTAGACACTAGATAGTTTTTAAAATTTAAAAGGAATCTCAAAAACAAATTAATTAAAAAACGAAAAAAAAAAAAAATAATAAAAAATGACAATCATGCATTGGTTTTGAGAAAAACTTACGAGTTATCAATAAACACAATGCATCAGTAACCTCAGAAATCGGTTAGACGGTAGGAAAAGTTTTACTGCGTATCTAAATGGCGATTATTATGGTTTAAACATTTGTAGACAATACATATAAATAGAGGATGATATCTTCAAAATTTAAGCATTAGAAATATATACTTCTACAGCTCTACAACTTTGTTCTAAAGATTAATCATAATCTCACAAGCTCTCAAATATAAAAAATTACGTGAACAAATATAATGTAAATCAAAATAATGTAATTTAATCACAAAAAAAGTTCAAACTCCTTGGACCCTGAGCAAATCAAGAAGTTATTTCGAAGAATTGTAAAAAACATTGATAAAACCTTATTTCTAAAAATACCAAACATAACAGCCTGTTATCTTTTTTACATTCGCGAGATTACTAGAACTAATATAATTCATACTCATTGTAAAAAATATTATATTGTTTTCAATATTTTAATTATCAGAGTGCATTCGTCAACATTTTACAAGTATGATAAAATTATGCTATAAAATAATAATCGTCCTTTCAATCTACAATAAACAAAACATTGATCAATTATATAGTTCTATTTTTCATTAATCTAAATTATGATAAAATTTTTTATAGGAAGGAATTTTTTAATAATTATTTTATATTATTTTACAGAATTAATAAGGAAATTTTCGTACTTGCGAAAAAAACTAAACAGGTACAAAGTTATAGAACTCTTCGAAGAATTGCGGCTATGCGGTCTGCAACTAACCACTACTATACCAGGCAACTAAACTCGAACTAAAAACTTTGATTTCTCGAATCAGCTGTTTTTAGTTCCTAGCGCCAAGACAGTACTGGTATAAATTAAAGACTATACAACAGGCATATGAATATTGAAAATTTGTGAAGATATTTAAATAAAAATTTAAATAAATTTTACATTATACAATTTTGTATAATCATTTTTTACATCAGTGGTAAAATAAAGAAACTTTTTTTTTAAAAGGACCGATATTTCGCTATTATAATCTATGACTGTTTAAGCATTCGTTATTCTTTTGCTTTCAAAATTATAATTATTCAATTTTTTTCATCTCCATAAGGAAAGTTAGTAATTCAAAGTTTTGCAATTCTCAATACTCGACAAAAAAAAAAAAACAACTTATGAACTGCTGCATTTCTTCTTAGGGTATCGGTAATTTAATTTTTAGATAATGAATACTCGATAAAACTTTTCTACATCATGAAGCCGATGGTCATTTAAACAGAGTTTAGAGCAACGGCTTTGTTCCGGAATGCGACGCATCGTACTTCAGATCAAATACAGTATGTGGACCAGTCCACAATTATCTTTAAAAGTAAAAGTTGCGCGATGATAAAATTATCTTCCATTCCATTGCAAAATGAAGTTACAGAAGCATTTCTAATTTTAATCAATTGAAATTGAAATCGAACATTTTGTTACAATATCACAGAAATGAATTTTTAAAGTTTTTTTTTCATTTAAATCAGAACAGAGCACGTACCAATGATTGACATTAGATGGCAAACGCCGGTCCTATTCCGCACTGCACACATCCCGCAAGCAGCAGCAAACGAAATCTCGAAACGACTAGCATAGAGAGAAAGCAAATCGTTGTAGAACGAGCCTCGAGTCCGCATGCGTCTTCCGCTACACGATACCATAAGAGCGATTCATTGACGTTCTAAGCAATTCATATTTACACGCTTGCGCAGGAGCGAGGGACACAGACGCACGTCAAGATCGTCGGCGCGGACATACATGTCGAATTCGCGCGCAGTGGTAATAGGCGGGCACAGGACAGACGGCCTGCTTCGCTTCGAAACGGCTCCGTCGTTGCTTCTTCCTCTTTTCTTTTCGCGTCGCTCTTTACTCATTTGGCACCAGCCCGAATAATCACGATCACCACGAGCTAACGAGAAACACCGGGCTTGCAACGCTATACTGTATGTAAATATACGGGGAAGTGGAAGTTAATAGCGAGAGTCAGGGGAAAAAAAGAGCAGCGATAAGCGCCGCTTAGTGATAAAACTTGCTATTCGAAGACGTTAGCAGCGATAATAGAACATTTTTATTTTGTCCGTTTTCAGATAATCCAGCTTGCGGAGCCAGTCGAAAGGTCGAAGCGGAGAAAGAGGCAGATCTAAGAACAAGAGGAAATGCAGAAGATGACGGAGACCGAAAACATATTTCTCTTCGTGCCGAATATTATCGGTGAGTTTTTAATAATTAAGCAATTCGCTGGGGATGACTTTTTGTCGATGGTGCGAAAAAATTAAATTGTGGGTGCAAGGGGGCACCTATATTTTTAAATGCAACAAAAACTATTTTGGATATCATAGTTTTTTATTGATGTAGATCAAGTATTCATTAAAGGAACATATACATATATATCTATATGTTTATATAGAATGTACATTTTGTTTATGAATATTTGGATACCATATCAATGTTTCAATAACGTGGGCTAAAATTACACATTGCAATGAGCAAATGGAGAGACATAACTACAAAAGCATTTCAAAGACTTCTTTTATTGATTCAGTCCTCGAAAGCTATTGTTTTATGTAATAGCTTTCATAGCCAATAGTCAAAGTACTTATTAAATCTGATATCATATACTGAAATGTGAAATGATGAATATTTATTTCTTCTATACAATTTACATATTTTACAGGTTACGGCAGAGTCATCTTGGCACTGATATCGTTTTATTATATGCCAACACATTATGCTATTGCAGCATGGTGCTATATTATCAGTGCCCTGTTAGATGCTTTTGATGGTCATGCAGCGAGATACTTCAATCAGGGAACTAAATTTGGTGGTATGCTAGATCAATTGACAGACAGAGCAGGCACTATGTGCCTTTTGGTCACTCTGGCACAGTTTTATCCTGACTACACGTTTTGGTTTCAAATCAGTATGGCCATTGATATCGTTTGCCACTGGATTTACTTGCATACGTAAGTATTTAACTATCTAAGCTTATATGATGAAGATAATGAATGAACATAATATAAAAAGAATTGGATTTATAAATTTTAAATTTATTGATTTTTATTAGTAGATTCTTTAAAATTATTACGTAAAAAATTTTTAAATTAAATCACTAGTATTGACTAAAACTTATAGAACTGATCATTATTTTGGCTTATTAATTAATTTTAAATTTCTATAATTATTGTTAGAAAATTTATGAAAGTTTACATTAAATTTATGATTTTTTTTCTAGAACTATTTTGCAAGGTAAAACAAGCCACAAGTTCATAGATATGTCTGAAAATCCAATCATGAGTGTATACTATACCAATCGTACAGTTCTATTCTTGATGTGTGCTGGAAATGAAGCATTTTATGCAGCTCTGTACCTTCTGCATTTTACCGAAGGACCAGTGTGTAAGTTTTATGATAGAATATCATAAAAAATTATCTGATATTAACAAAATACATTTCTATTAATTCAAAAACTTTTATAAAACAAATTTAACCAACGTAATTCTTTTCTTTTCAGTTGTCGGTATCAGTTTATTCAGAGTTGTATTATATTTGTCAGCACCAATTGCTTTTGTGAAAACCTTACTGTCTCTACTCCATGGTTATGTGGCTTGCATAAACCTAAGCATAATCGATGTGAAGGAACGAGAGGCATTACGCAAAGCTAAATAAAATTTGTTCCACATAACTTTTAATTACTTGCTACTCAAGATAAATGTGATCATAAAAATCTTCCTAATACCCAATTTAATGAATACTTAAGTTCCCATGATGTAGAAGTATTGACTGTTTATCCAAATCTGTATGTCCAATGTATGTCATTGTTACAGAGTTAATTTTTCAAAAATTAGCTCAAAGTTTTCAATGCAGGTCATTGATAATTTGAGAGAGAACCTATTATTAACCTATATCTTTCTAAAGATCTGAACATTACAGAATCAATTTAATTTAAGTTCTGAATAGTTATTTAATATTATAAAATATTATTTACTTAATTTTTTTTAGAGTAAATTATCAGATGATGCATAGATTCATATATATTTTTTTAAACTGAATATAGTTATCATGTTAGACCATCATTAGCATTTAAATAACAAAAAATGAAAGATATAAAATATATTTTTCAATATTAAATGTAGAAACTGTGCTTGCCATTAAACCAAATGCCATTAATGGTTGTGCAAGAAGTACATTCAAAGACTAATTAATTTATTTTACACCGATGAATTGACCTTATTTAAAATTTTCAATGAATATACTGCATGAAACTACCAGAAAACCATGCAAATTTGAAAATAATTGATTTCATATTTTTCTATAAAAAATTCATGACCACAGAAGCCATTTTATTGCTTAATATTTAATTATTTATATTAATTATGGAATAAGTTATCTTTGAAGTACTTCCTTAAAACTCTGTACCTAATTTTTTTTATCATTTATGTAGCTATAAAAATGTATACTTTTGTCTTATAATACATTTTATAAGGTAATGATTAATACAGGGGTTTATTTTTATTAAACTACAAAATAAAATTGTTCTATCATTTAAAAAGATCTATTTCACATAATTTATCATTTTTAATTAACTTATTACTGATTATGCTGACATTGTTGTACACTTTTTCTATTTTTAAAGATGATTTAGCAAAAGTGAACTCCTGCATTACTAATAGACTATGTAACAGTTATATTTTCTTGAACATCCTCATTTTTGTTTTATATTTATTTCTTTTAGATACTTAAATCATATTTCTGTATAAATAAATAAGTGGTGAAACCCAGATAATATAAATGTGTTATTTCATTTTGCAAATGCATTATAATAGTTGTATTTTACTAATGGAGCAAAAAATGAATTAGTCATGAAATTAATTATTTAAAAAAATATCAAGTAAGTCTAATTAAAACATTTTTGCATTTTATATAATTTAAATTTATTGCAGACATAAATTCTTGCTCAATTGCATTAATATTTTCGTAAAATCGGTTTGCAGATCAATTGTAACAATGTATTTAGTACTGCACAAATTGACAAACATCATTCTATCAAAGAAAATAAATTACGTAAAGTTGCATATGTTATTGCGATCTACAAAAGAATGAATCCTAAGAAATAACATCAAATCGCGTATTCTTTTCGCAAAGATTTTTCAAGTTAATCATTTGCAAAGATGCGGAACAAAGAAATTAATGTTGTCTTTATTATTGTCAGTAGATTAAAAATATAAAAACTGCTAAATGTTGCAAAATAACATGGAGTAAAGCCTCTTGTACATTTTTACTAATTGATAAATAAACGTAATAATGATTATGTTATTATCGTCCAAACATACAATTCGAAGCCTCGGCATATTTTATAAATATAAAACAAGAAAATCGTGGCTGAATCAAGATAAAGTAAATAAATATCAATAGGCAAAGAACAAAAGAAACTAACCTCAAAAGTCTGAATATGGTAATCTGCCTCGATCTGCACGTTCACTGCCAGTCACGTTTCAGCGCCATTTTACAGCTTTGAACATTCGCGCATGTTATGTTGCGGCCGTGAAGAGAGAGACAGAAATTCGAATATGCCTTCCAAAACGCAAAGTCGTTGAATGCCTTGATGTATATAATACCGCTTTGTGTTTCCTCTTTCTTTACTCGATTCCGCGAATAAAAGCGAGAGTGAGACCTATACGCCCCGAGCTTTACCCTCTCCAACGTTGTCTTGAAGTTTTCAACTTGTCGAAAAAAGCGCAGGGTATTATGAAGTAATACAAGCAACGTAGATAGACCTTAAATATAGGTATACCTATACGAATTTAACATTCGCAAAACACCAGGCAAAAATGGTACAATTAGTAGCAAGTATAGTATTCGTTCTGAAAGTGTTTGTAAAAACAGCTGAATCGAACGACCAGCTTTGGGAAAAAAGTGAGGTTTTGGTTTTCAGAGGATCAGGATATATTACTTGCAAATTAAGTACATGCGTACGGGCAACAGTGCCAAAATCAGCTGAGACGAATCCAAATATACCGAAGAAAATGATTGTCACCGAATTTTAAGTTTTACCGCTTTTACGCGTGTCAGGACGGTATAAGAAATTAAATTTGTATTTCTTATAAATTATACATGTACCTAATTAGTAAAAATTGCTACCAATTATCGCAATTAATATATTTAAATGCTGTAGTAATTTATACATGAAAAAAGTACGTAATACCAGGAAAAAGATATATATATCTTTTTGAAGAAAATTAACATATATAGATATTTTTTTTCTATTTCACTTCGTTTTATAATATTCATTATTCCGAGATTTTATAATTGATTTTGCTTATAACCATTTTAAGTATCAATAGGATGAAAAAATAATAAAAAAAACTATTTTACATTAAGTTCTGGAGTAATGATAAATAAAATCTTTGCATTTTAAGATATTTTATTAAGAAAATAGACTTTTATTTTGCTTGCAAAAACTAGTTGTAAAATATCAGAACATATCAAAATAAATTGTATTGAAAATAAATAAGATCTATGAGTCTTAATAACTATTAATTGTAAAAAATCATAACTTTTACTTTATAACAAAGCTAATCATACATTTAAAGTATTTGGAACTATTTAAATGAAGAAAATTATATTTTACTGATGACTAGCTTTGTGTAACAGTTTGGTAGTCATAAGAAATTTTAGCGTAAAACCACATTTTATGTCGCAAATATTTTAAATATTCATCTTGTGCTACTTAAAAAAATCTTGCATTGTAAACATGATGCGTAATAAATATTATCTTAACTGAGTTAATATTTTTATAAAAGCCTATTATAACTGAAAAATTATTACAAAGTTTTGGATATAAAGCTAAGCTTTACAAATATTAAGAAATATTTTTTTACAAGTTATACACACATTAACATTTAGATGTGATAATTATTCTCGTACCACAACAATATCTTTGTCCTCATAAACTGCATCTGTTCTTGAAGGATAAACTGATTTCAAATTACCTTCAAGATCGACAATTTTTACTTGTTCAACAATTAATTCATGAAATTTACTTTCATCAGATTTGTTTTCACATCCTAATCCTTGAACAACTAATTCTTTTAAAAATTCATCTAATACTTTCCTGTAATAGAATAATATGTATATTTTAATTTTATTAGTGATTAGATTCAATATTATTTAATACATTTCTTTAAATTTAATACGTACTTGCAAGTTTGTTGATTAAGAGCACTTGTTACTTCAACAAACATTGTTTTTGTGCTTGGTGACATCTTTGTAATGTCACTATTTGTAATGGGTGGAAATGATATAACTTGATTGCTTGAGTCTAACAAACATGGATAAAGTGGTTTTCCTTCCAATAAATACAAATATCTATGAATACCAGAGTAAACATTACGTTTTTTCTCTTTACGTAAATTGTCAGCCTCTGTTTGTAATTGTTGAAATAGTTCAGCACCAGTGTATAGTTTTATGCGCATCAAAGGTTTAATTTCAATTTCTCGTGGAGGTTTGGCAGTATACGTCAAATCACCTACAGAAACAGAAACATTCTTAATTGTTTTTTACATACCTGCATAGGTACCCTTTTTAATGCAATATTAATGGCAATCATATTTACCTGGAACTAGTAAATCAAAATCATGTGTGGCTAGTGTTGCAGCATTTCTTTTGTCACAAACTCCTTCATGAATTTTTGTTTGTAATTGAATGAATTTTCTAAAGGTTTCTTTCGTGAATGACAAATTTTTAACAACACACCCGAGTATATGAGCTCGAACTTTTTTGACATCCTCTAATACTTTTATAACGGGAATAGTATCGGATACTTTCAAAATGCGTAGCTTATGAGAATTTTTTTCTAATACTTCGTTTATATTTTCGCTTTCTGAATTTTTTTTATTTTTCTTGCCTTTTTTTGATTTACTAGTAGTACTAGATACATTTCCAACTTTTACGCAGTGTTGACGCACATAGTCTAGAACTTGTTTCATACGACATTGATCTACAAGTTTTGATAACCGTTTGTCAGCCAACTTATTTCCTTTTAAATTAAGGTCTTTCAACTTAATACAGTCAGCTAGTTCCCCAGGTACAACTAAAATTAAATATTAATTTTTAAGTTAAGCAATTCTCTATTATATTATTCAATAAGAAATCAACTAAATTCATTATTTATTATCAATTTAAGTACTTTGGAGTAAGTATATGTTAAATATATATATTAGAAAGTTATAATATGATTATTACCTGATATCTGATTGTTACCCAAGTCCAAAAGTTTCAGCGATGGCAGAACACATATATTAGACGGAATTTCTATAATTAAGTTGTCATTCAATCTTATTTCAGCAAGATGAATTAGTTCGGAATAGCAAATATCAGGAAAAGCCTCAAATCTATTATGTGACAGATCCAAAGCACAAAGTTTAACATTGGAAATTTGTGATGGCAAATTGCTAATAAAGTTTGAACCAAGATTCAAAGTCATTAATTGTGGTAAATTTTCTAATTCTGATGGAACCTCCTCAAGTTTATTTCTTGAGCAATCAAGCACCTTCAATTTATTCAGATTTTCAATAGAACTTGGTAATTTTTTTATAGAATTCGAATAAAGTACAAGATTGGTTAAATTTTGCAAATTTCCAATTTCTTCTGGTACATCGTCCAAGCAGGTATGGCTGATGTTTAAATAATTAATTCCATCTAACTTGAAAAGAGCAGGATCAAGGCCATTGTCTGATATTTTCTCGGAAATGTCAGCACCCGATAGAACCAGCTCGTGTCGTTTTTCTTTGATAACTTGTATGATTTCATACCAGGTTTCAGCCATTTTACGTATTTTTAAATGTTATATTTTTTATAATAAACTGTTTGCCGTTGACTAGCAAACCTGTAAGCCCTATGTTTATAGGGTCTTTCGAGGTTATGTACTAGCGGTCACGTTTTTAAACGCAATCTCCTGTGGCACGAAAAACTAATTTAAATTTTATCACTTTTATTGATTACAACTGAAGGAACTCTCTATATAATATTATTTCTGAAAATAAAATAGGAAATGTCGTAACCTGCGCCGGTCATTCCCCCCACCGGCAATTGCGTTTCGCGAATACAAAGAAATACTTATATGCAAGGAGGGAAAAATGAAATGATGCAATAGGTACTTATTTACTTATATTATGATAGGAAGATTAACTGAGTTAATAAAATATAGGATCTTACTAGTATTCATGTGAAGAAAAACATTTAAAAAAATTTTATTCATTTAAAGTAGAAAAACAATTTAAAAAAATTATATTTAGTTAACTAAATGTTTTTCAAATTCCATCATCTATTTCTGGTTTTGTATTGTTTGAAACAATAATCAATAAACATTTAAAAATAATAATCATGCATCAATTTTTTTAAAGCTATTATAAATAATTATATAATTTTTTTGTCTTGTAACTTAAAACCTGTCAGGTTTTAAAACACAATATACATGTAATTAAGTGTCTTGATATACGCAGCATCTAACTACTTTCTTATAATTGAAATAGATGTATGTATATAGGTATTATATGATGGAGCTTGTATTTGATTCACAATGCATGTCGGAGCATTCGTAAGCTAAGAAATCAATATTTCGTCTGGAATTCTGATTTCTATATTTCTGTGTGTTATTAGCTTGTACAGCCTTTCGCAAAAATCATATAGGTAAGTATATTGGTTCGATTCACTAAAAGAATAACTTATATACATTTTATATAGAAACAATTTAATTAATGCAATGTTGAATATAAATTTTGTACGCGGAAGTGTATATACAAATATAGGATTAAAAATACATTGGAATGAATTTTAACAAAACTTTAAAATGTATTTTTTTAAATTAAAATTTCGTTATTTTCAGCTATACTTATTATTAATTGTCAGTCGCATATTTTATTGCATACAACTTTTTATCTAAAATAATGCTAATAAAACATGATTTAAATCTCTATTTTAAATTTATGAAAAATGTATTCTTAAAACAGGATGAACAGCATTATGAAAAACGTTCTTTTCTCAAGTCATTCGGAAGTACCTTTTCGGCGAAAGACGTAAAAGTATCAAAAGTGATCGTCCTTCCTCATGGTTAAGAGCCGGTCATTGAGCCCACAAGTGTGCGCGTGACGCTAATGATACACAAGGATCATTTTGTCACTTTACTCATCGAGAGTACACAATCGTGAAGGTTGCAGGCAGATTAGCGTCCTCATATAATCTCCTTTCATTCTCGAGAGGATAAGTACTTTTTCCTCTTCACCATGGATATGCCCACGCACTGTGGACTTTTAGTGGCCATCGATAAATAAGTTATTTGCACGTAAGAAATTGTATAGTGGATCTATTTTATAATTTAATTCGTCGTTATTGAGAAAATGAAGGTATTACCCGCAAAACCTAAAGAAAATGTTATTAGCTTTATGGCTATATTTGAATAAAGAATACGACAGTACATTTTTTACTTACTATTAGGCGAATGATAAGATAAGATACTTAGAAAATTTGTATTGTATTGTGCTTTCTACTTTGTAGAAAATAATTTCACCACGATATAAATCTAGACGAATTGAAATTTTTTATTTGTATATATTTTTTTAATTAAACACAATTGAGCTCGCACACCCGTTTATGTAATTTTTACGGTATGAAAAAATAATTTTAGAATATTTGAAAAAAAAAAAAAACAATATTTATCGATTTAAGCATACTGATTATATCGATGTTGGCTTCCACTTACATTATTGCACAGCCTGTTACTTACTAAATGACAACTTACAGCAAAACTTAGTTTACATTTCATTTGGTGTTCTCATCTCACATTTCGTGTACACGGCGTAAACGCGTTTGGCTAATTGCCAAGTTTTACAAAACAAAAAAGTCTAGGTAAATAAACTTTAGTGTTACATAAAAGTCTTGGTGTGAAGTTTCTCTACTCGGGACTATTAACCAGTTCACCCCAAGCCTAATTTTCTTCCCCTTATTTTCTTCGTTCCGGATCTTTACCGATTTTCCCCCTTTCTGGAAGCTCGCTTTTTTCGACTCTTTTCAAACTCTCTATTTGTTTGACTGACATATTGATGGATTGACGTGTTTCTTTGATGTATTTTTCGAGCATTCATATATTCATTCTTCTTTTCCCTTCCAGGCCATCGATTATATGTATATGTCTAGTCAGACCCTTTGATCTTTGCTGCACTTGGTTACGACTACTATAATCAATAGAATGATTGAATAGTACACGTTGAAGGGGCGAACGTATTCCAATTAAATAAAACAAATAGACGCAATGCAAATTTTCAATTTTAAAGGCAAATTTTCAATTTAAAGGATCATTTCGATTCTTAATCTATATACCATCTCAATACCCTGTCTCTTCCTCCATACCCTTTGTTTCACGTCTTCCCTAAGCTCCCACGGCTTACTCTGCTCTATTGTTCCTTTACTCTCCTTACGTTTCCATTTCCCCCAGTACTTCTTTGTTTTTCATCCCTTTATCCACCTTTTATCCACCTTTTTTAATTTCCACAATAGCTTGAATTATCGTTACCATTTCTTGCGTAACAGCACTTTTTGTTCCATCTTCGCTTTCTTTTCTATTCTATAACACGGGGACATCTGTGACTCTCAGCTTCTCCGCAGTCAGCAACTTTAATATTTCATGATTTACTTCAACTGCGACTACCACATTTTGATTCAATTTCTTCGAAGTGGATTTATTAATATCAAATATGCATATGAAATGCTTACAGCAGTAGTTTACAGCATTACATACATCTTTGAATTCAAAAAGATTGAATTTCTGAATCGATGGGAACATGAAGAAATTGAAATTTTTTTGCACAATACAGAGTATGTGAAAGGGAAGATACTGGGTGTTGTAAAGCGTTGACTTTACTTAAATGTTCTCAAATTTTAATCAAATTTCTTTTTAAATTAAATATCCCTTCACCATCTAAATAATATAGATAAGTTGATATGGGTTGCTTTTGATCACAAGAGTGTTATTTTTATGGTGTTTACCTGTTTTATGGTATTTTTATTTTATTTTTTTTTTCATTCCTTATGGTGTTTTAATTTATATTGTATTTTTATTTATTATGGTTTTCATTTTTTTCGGTGTTTTTATTTTTATTGTGCACTTATTTTTCATGCTGTAGTTCATTTTTTTAGTTAATCTTTTTTATGGTGTTTAATTCGTAGCCTTCTAATTATGTGCGTTTATTTGTACACATGTATATTTATAGTAAAATTTGCTCTCTGCGTTATACAGGGTTGTGACTGTCACTCTTTTGTTAAAATTTATGTAGTGTAACATTCCGAATGCTCGCAAAGGGTACAAGAAAATGTATTACGTTTTATTATCAGCAACATTTTGTAGTTGCAAATTAATGTAGCACTAAAAACCTTTGTTATATTGACTCAATATGGGATAATAATACCGATTTAAAAATGCCACACAAGCGAAATGGTGCACGAAACAAGGTTACTTACGCTTTCGTTAAAAAAAAATTACAAAAATTGGAATTCAATATAATATCGATAAAATATTTTTTGAAATATATTGATAGGGAAAAATTTTACGCAAAGATAACCATACGCAGACCACTCGGATTACACGGATTTAGCTGTTGGTACAACTTTTTCGGTTCGTGTACATAGTAAAATGTGTGTCGTTATCTCGGTCCAGTCTTTTCGTTCTCCAAATAACTGACTAGTTTTTTTTTTATAGACACACACATGATATGAAAACACTGGGTAAAACTTTTATGGCGTAACGTTCCCGTAAAAAATGATTGTACACATGCTACAAGACCAAATAGATACAGATGCATGCAAAGAGAAAAATGATATTTCATTGCTTTTAATACTGCAAGTGGTGTTTCCTTTCTGCTGAACAAAACAGTAGCATTCATAGTTTACCACTTGAAAAAAGGATATTACAAGGGAAAAGTACGAGACTTGTACCATCATTTATATAGTATAAAAAGACGTTTAATTTAAAAACAAAATTTAGCCTCCTTTCTATCTCTACAAAGGGAGTCCATATTTTTAGAATTTAATAATGGTTTATGCTCCAAGTGATGATATAGGTTTTGTACTTTTCCTCTAAAGACTTCATTATATTTTCATTTTGCCGGGGACCTCCATTTAATGTATTAACCAATCAATACGACAAATAAATTCCTTTCGATACAGATCCAAGCGATTAAGCTATGATCGAGTTATTACAAGCTTGCTATATCCTGCTTTTGTCTACTCAGCGAAAACAACGGCATTTTTATGAATATTTAATGGGTTTCACTCTAGTTCCCATTGTCAACTATATCAATGCATTACTTTTAGTGCACCGATTACCGAACACTGTTCTATATCAATTAATGACGTTGTGAGACGTGAGTTCATTAGCGGTTTTCTTCCTCACATTTGAACGATTGTTTCCCAAATATCGATAACTTACGTATTGAGCTCATTTCATTAAAGCTATGTACACTTTTACGAAATTCTTATTCATTACTGTCGATCGGTCCTATCTTCGAATTTAAAAAGCAGTTTGTTTTTTAAAAGCCTGAATAAAAATGAAACCTTCACTCTTCATTTCGTATTCATAATTTAAATGAACCAAAATATGTCCCTGAAGCGCAACTGACAAAATTGAAAATAAGCAAAGTGATCATCTGGACAATGTTATGTGATAAATCTCCCGACTATATGTGAATCGCCAAAAATAAGATACAAGCGAACGCTTCCACTTCCTCTCGCAAATAGTTTATTTTTAATATCGTTAATACAAAATCTACCGTTACATCCATAAAGTATTATGCAAATCAAAACGCGACCCTGATGAGAACCCGCAAAATCCTCATTAACGTCGCAGGGAATTAGTTGAAACGCGCCATTGTGAACGTCATCCGAAAAAAAAAATCTGCCTGCCAAAAAGAAAAAGAGTTATTGGCTGAAAGCAAGGTCCGAGTTGAATTGCAATAATACGCATGATCCTCTCGGTGCACCTTGAAATCGCGTCAGCGCACACACTCTCTTTCTATAAATTATGCAACGACGAGCCTTACGTATATATATATATATATATATATACAGGCAAGTTCAACGAACAGAACAATAAACACACGGACACGCACACGTCTTTCGGCGACTATAGTCTAGCGATTACCATACCAATGTCTCCGCTCGTAGTCGCGCCGGCGGTCCTTTCCCTCTATGTTATATACTATATATTCGCGCACTTTGGCTGAATCCCGCGATTAGCCCGCATAAATATTCACGCGACGTACGGATATGTGTATATCCTCGTTTCGCCTATGAGCAATCGGCGACGACTATATTTCGCCCAACCTGCGTGTTTGTCTATTCGGTGGCAATTAATACCGGTTTTTTTTTGTTCGTCGACTGTCCTCTTCCTCTTTAGCTTTTATTATCTAGGAAGTGCGAATTGTAGGAAATGTAAAGGAAGATTATAGGGATGGATTCGATAAAAGAAATGAAGAGGATGTGGATAAAGAAGTGTATACGAGGAAGCGTTTGTCACTGTTGCGATGGGAACATTTCTATTTTTTTCCGTTTTTTTTTGTCCGGTCTTGTTATAGATTGTGCAAGAGCATGTGATTTCTATGTCAAGGAAATTAATCGAAAGTATTTTTTAATGCTGTTCCACATTTTGGCCTTCCCTATTACAGATTGATGCCTTTTAATATATCATTCTTATTGTTTTGTCGTGTTTTAATCTTGGTCAATGAAACAGTCCTTGCACAAAATGATTTAAAGCGTTCAAATAACGAAGATTGTTCGATGTATTAAAAAACATTATTTGATGCAATTATACGTACATTCCTTGATCCAGGATTAAAAAATGTTTCTCGTTAATGCGCTTTTTACGAGCGTTCAGACATTCTAATTATTATGATTTGGAAGCTTTACTTTTTATATATGTACGTACGTGAATATCTGGATCGTACTAATTTGGACAGCGATGCATTTACATTTTTCAACAAAACACATCTTACGTATATTTCCAAAGAATATGAGATTATTTCGAAATACTCATTGCTAATAATAATATATTAAAATTTTTTTTTCCCTACTACGAGATACAACAACCGTCTCGTATTTTACCTCGTTTCAAAATAGTTATAATTTACTTTTCCATTTATTAAGAAATTTTGAGATGTAAATTTACCGCGTAAAATGAAATCTGGTTTTTTGCCCCAATAAAACGCGAATTTCGGTCGGATTAAAAACTGCTTTATAAGAATGTTACAGCTATCATGGAAAGGAGAGGTGCAGTGCACCGACGTTACGTAACACTCGCTGCAAATGTCGTTACCCCACGCAACCCTACATAATATAAGTCGTTTTATTTTGTCTATAAATTTTCTATATTTTTCTCATTTTTTTTTCTGTTTTCATATAATATATTTAATACACTCATTATAAAACACTTTATCAATGCTAATTACACAATTATTTTGCCAAACTAAACTCAGCACGATCAGCAACATATATACGAGTAATTGCGGCCATAATCCGTAATAATTTATTAATTGCATAAACGAATTATAGTTATGTTATACACGTCCAAATCGTAATCGCTATTACGCATAGTTTTCGACGCCTCGGCAAAGCAAAACATTAAAAAAATACATATATACACCGGTATTAGTCGTTGAGAGCGAAACAATCGAAAAGTCAGCAAGAAAAAATACAAGATACAAGAGAATTGGCGAAAAGTTGGTGGGATCGAGCGTGAGAGACTTTGACATTGGAGGCGCACGGGACGGGAGAGGATCGATTTGTACAGGCGCGCATGTGTAGGTAATAGATGTGATGGATTTCGCGGAGCGGCAAAACTGACGCTTCCGGTGGGCAATGTGTCGCGTTCGCGCTCGCTCCGTCGCCCGCGGTTATCTCCTCTGGCCCCGATACTTCCGCGTGAGCAGCGCGCCTGGACTTGGCTTAGCTATCGGCTATACGAAGGTGGGGCTTTTCTTACTGCTATAAAGTCGCGATCGTCGGCAAGTGGCTCGTCAGTGCGTCGCGGCCACCTTTCCTCATCGGCTAATTCAAATTCATTTCGCTGACCACCTATTTGGCTTTGACTTATCGCTATTATATAGTCTCTCGCGTTTGTCTGGATCGCACGGATTAAAAGGTATATAAACACAAGTTCTCGACGAGTTCTTGGGTGAACTGCTTTGGACCGAAAGGCGGTATATCCAGTTTTTGTTTTTCAATAATTTTCAATGTATTTGTAACGTTAAAGTGTAACGTAATAGTAAATAGCATTTCTATTATGATGCTGTAATCGCATGATTGATATTGCTTGCGTGTTTCGTCTAAATTATTTTTATATGATTTTCTGAATCAAATCTCTACATAATACATCGAAAGTATATCTTTTGTATTTTACCAATAAAAGAAATCAAACAAAGTGATGCTTTCATTTGCAAAATATTGATCTCAATAGTTTGTTTGATTTAAAAAATATCGGATATACCTTTTAATATCCGATATAAAGTTCAGTGAATTCTGCATGCAGCGCGCAGTCTGTCACACCTCGTCCTCTTTCTACTTAACCAATATACCTAATCTAATATTTCTCGCCTGCAGGAGCGAAGCCATGGAAGCCCGGAGCACGAGCTTGGCCATCCTGGGCAGCATTTTACTACTGTCAGCCTCTTGTACCGCTTGGCCCTTCGGCCCTTACAACTCATACGACCAATACAACGGCCAATACAACGACCAGTACAACGGTCAGTACAACGACCAGTACAACAGCCGTCAATCGTACAATCCGTTCGAGCAGTTTTACCGTGGCAATCGGGACGTGTTCGACAACGCGGTCGACAGTGCGAACGGCCTGATCTCCCATCTGTCCCATCTCGAGCCTCTGCTGTACAAAGTGCCGGACAACGTGACCGGGGCCAAAGTCGCCCAATGGCACGAAGGCATGGGCGTCAATCCCGAGGAGCTCGGCGAGTACGCCGAGGGTGACATTCTCTATCCTTCCACTATGAGTCGCAATGGGGTCAAGGGAGAGAGCGCCAGGTGGCCCAACGGCGTTGTACCTTACATGCTCAGCCCTATATTTAGTGAGTCGCACATTAATTGTTTTACACGTGTTTTAGAAAACTCAAAATTTTCCTTTCGCGAGTTGAATTCCGAAGAGATGATAAGGTTTTAAGGAGTGGAAATCGTACGAATATACAAGATTTTATGTGTATTAGTAAATGATTTGGTAGCTACAGTAAAGATCGCTTACTTAAAATTTTCGGCACACACATTAGAGAATATACATTTTTATTTGATCAGTGAAGCAATTTCACGAGTCAGAGAAGGTCGAAGGCATCCGGTATCATTGTTTAAATAAAAAAAAAAAAAAAAGAAAGAAAATCGTTGAACATACTTTTCAAATATAATATTCAATCTTTGTCTGAGTAATAATTATGTAAACATAATGCGCCCTTGTTGCTTTATCAACTTAAATGTCAGTAAACGATATCTTTTACAATTAATTGATCGAGAATTTATAAGCTAATTATCTTCTTTCATGATCAGATAGAAGTTCTTTTATCACAAGAACAAAGATTCATTTTGTTGTTCTCAGTATTCACTGTTTCCAAGTAAATCTTCCACTGCTCTCTGAACAAAAGTTGAGCAAATGTACAATATCGTAAATTAAAAAAGAGATAATGCTTTCTTCCGAACTCATTTAAAAGTACAACAGTAATTGAAAAATAAAGTCATTCCTTGTAAGACTTATTAATTCGTAGAATCTCAAAGTAGGTATAGAGAATATAGTTGCATTATGCAAAAAAAACGAAGCGGTGCACCAAGATTTGACCCTCCTCTTGTCCCTAATATACATACGAAAACAAACAGACGAGCAGCAGCAGCGTCTGATACGGGAAGCTATGGCAGACTACCACAAGCACACCTGCATCAAGTTCAAGCCATACACGGGCGAGGAGTCGGACTACATACGCATAACGGCCGGGAACACCGGCTGCTGGAGCAGCGTAGGTAGAATCGGTGGTGCGCAGGACGTGAACCTACAGATACCCGGATGCGTGACCAAGAAGGGAACCGTCATACACGAGCTCATGCACGCCGTTGGATTTCTTCACGAGCAGAGCCGCTACGAACGCGACGAGTTCATCAACATACAGTGGCAAAACATTCAGTCAGGTATATACAATTCTTTCCTTGAAATCCCATACTCTTTTATTACCGAGCGAATTCTAGAGAAATAACCTAGTTACCGAACAATAATAAGGAGCAAACGAGCTTTAAACGGAAAATTCAGTTTACTTTTTGTTCGAGAATATGGGTAAAATCTATTTGAAAGTTCGCAGTGTATTATTACTGGCGGGTCATATTATTGCATTCATTTGTCTCTAAACGAGGTGAAAGCAATAAAGGCTCATTAATGCCAACGAAAAGTTCACGTAGTTTGTATCTCTTATTGATATTACTTAGTTTGCGGTGAGGCAAAAAAAATTGAACCACCGACTACCTGTGTACAATCCATTCCATTATTTAGCCACAATGATTAATACTTGAAACGGGGAACGTCGCTTTATGAAATCACGACTTTGACTATATATTTATGTATGCTCTAACCTTCGTCTCCCTTACGAAAAGAGACGACTTATAATTGAGAATAATTTCGCACGTTTAGCTGGCATTCGAGTATTGTACAACCTCTGCAGTTAACCCAATAACCCAATTTCAGTTGATTGTACGAAAATGATTTCACTTTGTGTTTTTTTTTTGGTCGTAAGGGTTGCGCAACGCTACCAAGTTCACTTCAGAGTCTAAAATTGATATTTCATCAATTTACTTGTAGCGATAAATTTTTCTTAGAGAAATTTCTTTTTGAATTTAATGCTTGAAGATTTTATAATTTATGGTTTTCTTAAAACTGAAGTTCGCTCATTACGAGCGCAAAAATATATCTATCGAAACTTCCATTGAAATTTGGAAGTTTTGCTCGGGGTAACATCGATCTTGTTGACCATCAAAAGAAAAATGAAGAATATAGGGTATCGCGATCAAAATAACAAATCGAAGTAATAGGTACTTCGGTTGACTAATTCACAGAAAAGTTCGACCGATTCAACTCGACTCGAATAAGATTAAATGCCGCAATTAAAAAGTTTTTATGATTTTATACGGTCGCTCGTTTCAACTACTAAAACAATACTTAAATTTAAATGACTGGCTCCGCGCGGCGATTGGCTGAAAATCCGTGGTTGTTTTAATCGATACCAAATTAATATTTTAGAGGAGATTAATAATTAATTATCGAACCACTTAGCTTTAGAAGTCGTGCAAGTTCCTTATTAAAGTTGCACCTGCACTATATAATCAATTGATTCGCTCGAGCTCCGCGGATTTTACGCAAGAGATCAAGATTAACGCGATTTTAATGTTGTACGCAATCTCTGTTAAAGTAGCTGGAAACGTAGCTCCCAATTACACCGATTATACGGTTGGTGAAATGCGAGACTTTCGGTACATAGGAAAAAATTTAAACTGCCTTTTAATGTCTCTTTATGAGCTATTAATATAGGTGTATAGCACATTAAAAGCGCGAACTTGCACGTTTTAAAACACTAAATACACCCTAAAATTAAAAAAAAAACTATACATTCCTGCGTTAATTGCAAATTTCCAATAGATTTGACTTTATTAAATTACAATTTTTAATGATAACGCCCTAACTAATTACACACCCTCATAAAAAACTTAACACAGAGCCTCGGCTCCCTCATAATCATCGAGCAACGATCTATCCCAAACACTCGGGTAACGCTATACCGATAAAAGAAAGCGTCAAATTCTCGCACCTCATCACCGTCGGTACAAAAAAAAAATTCAAAACTTACATCAACGGCCTGCAGCTTAACGATCGTTCGGCGGGTCCTCGTTTCCCCCTCCTTCTATATCCAAACCCATTATCCAAACTACAGGCAGCTCCATCTGAGCCGTATAGCAGCAGCAGCAGAAGCAGAAGCAGAGTAATAAAGCGTTTATATTCCGGGCCGTGTCTTAGGTCGCGAGGGCAATTTCGAGAAGTCGCAGAGGAGCACGACGGACGCCTTCGGCGTAGGCTACGACTACGGCAGTGTCATGCACTACTCGGCTCGCGCCTTCTCCCGTAACGGCCAACCCACCATAGTCCCGAGGGTGAGTTTTTACCCAGCTTCTTGCTCTCGCTTCTTCTTTTTCCTTCTTTTTTTTTTTATACGAGTCATTGCCGAGCTTTTAGGCATGCGGGGTATGCCGGGGCTACGTCTCTGCGGAGATATCATCTCTTTATGTGTGTGTGTGTGTGTATGCGTGAGATGTCGATGGGTTTTTCTATTATCGGGGAGTGGAGATATGGGTTTTGCAGTGCGTTTGACGAGGTGTGATGTAGAACGAGACTGTGGGGATGATTGAATTTTAGTTGAGATCGTTTATGGGTAATTTGGACTTTTTATTCGCTGGAGCGCTTTAGGAATCGATTTGTTATATCGGTGTAAAACCTAAACGAGATAATTTCAGACGCTTATAAGTAAATTACTTATTGTAATTGGATTTTTTAATTTATTGTCATGAATTTATATAAGTGATTAATTGCCATATATATATATATTTTCTGAAAATATTGCAAAAAACCAATTGATGCAAAAATAATTCCTTGGGAGGAAATGTATGCGTAGATCGAAAGAGTTTGCGAAATTTCCAATTGGATTTATTCGAATTCTTTGGACGGCATAAGCTTTGCAAGCATTTACGTATATATTCTATAGGTACATCGTTTTTCTTTAATCTTTATTGCTTTCTCGTAAAAACACTTGTTTGTAATGTGCCTCATTACACATTCGTGCGCAAATACCTCGCTACATATTAATGATTTGGTCTACAAGAATCGCTTTAATTTTAATTTATTAAGTTCTCAATCTAAGGTGTGGGATGTACAGGCTTGCCGCTTTACGACTGGACATAATTATTTCCTGAAGGCTTTTATTTTTATTTGATTTACGTGGAAGCGTAAAAGAAATGTTATAAAAACTGTAGTTAATAGTACATAAATTAGCTTTATATACCTTTTTCTGCTTGACTCTTCGCTTTCGATGGTATGGTTCAATTGAATTTCTTTGTAAATATTGTCTAGAGGCCAAGAAAAAGGATTTGGACCTCTATCACCTTTATACTTTTTTTTTCTTCACCTAACCAAAACTAATTCAACTTATTGTTTTTTTTTTCAAATAGTTTAATTTTTTTTCTTAACTACTAGTTTGTGTATTGCCGTAGTTTATTTATTTTACCTGCCTAATTGATTACAAAAATGTATAAAGCATCCGAAAAAACTTTGAATTGGGATGTGTAAGTATGAAAAAGAAAAAGAAAAAAAAGAAAACAAATCCTTATTCTTGGCCAGGACGGTGGTGGCAATATCCTGGATCTGATTGGCGGAATCTTCCAGGGTAAGCCGGGCGAGACCATCGGCCAACGAGAAGGATTCAGCGTTAGGGATATACAGAAGATCCGCAGGATGTACAAGTGCGCCAAGCGAAGACGCAGTAGCAGTTTCTTCTTCTTTTAAATCGGCCTAACGTTCGAGGAGATTAATACGTATACTATTGAGAAGAATTTGACAAGAATCATACACCAAAGCAACTAACCGTAACATATTTATATCTTCTGATTGATCTTTTTCATGGAACAAATTCGTTATGCGACGCCTTTGACTAACGATATTTGTATATGTGTAATTGCAATTAAAATCAAATATCTCCTAGACTGTTATATTTAGATTGTAAGTTATTATCTCTGTTTGCGTGTCTATATTTTACTGTTTATATAAATAGATGATTAGTAATCATATATCTATAATTATTTTTTGTGTCGAAGTGATTTTTAAACACAAGTTTTCACTGCTATAATTATGTACTTATATCTATAATTATATTTTGTGTTGAAGTGATTTTTAATGTGTGATGTATGTTAAATATACTTTATTGCAATCGTAACACATGTGTTATCATTTACTACTGAACAAGCAGAAGTAAGATATTCCTACCAAATCGTGTTATTATTACAACGAACCAAATTTGCTTTCAATCATTTATTCAGTAAAATTATTTTTTACAATCTATCGCTAATCGTAACAATGCAATAAATTATAAATGTAGGCCTTACTTTAATAATACCAAAGCGTATGTCTTTTAGGTACGACTAATGCTTAAACGTCTAACTAAACCTGGCTCCTACCGAACTAATTTATTAAACAATTGATTTACACGAGACATTAAAAGTTTGACAATCGATGATTTCGATATCCCACAAGATTACGCTACAAACTAAATCCTTAAACAGTAGTAACATCCGAATCCAGCAAGGCGCGCGTCAGTCGCGCATTGCTTACAATGTACAATAACTATATATTTCTTAACAATTTTAGTGATCTTACATGCTCGGTAAATTTATACAAAGTTATAGTTCCATTTCTATAGACGAATGGTTTTATTGTCATATGCACTGAAGCTCGCGCTGAGTTTCGTCATTCGCAAAGGCACTGTTATCTTAAAAGGTAGAAGGATAATAGAAAATAAGGCAGTTGTTCAACTGTTGGCTCTTGATTCTCGTGGACCGGAAGGAGATTAACAAATAGACGTGGACGCGATACAGTTTCTATTACTTTGATAAATTATCTATTATTAGATATAGTTTTTGATTTTTACATTTAATTTACTTTATGGTAATTGTGTTTTTTTTTGTACAGTACATAATAATCTTGAAAATTCGAACACTTTGTTTGCTTAGTATTGTAAACGTAAAGTTCTACATTATAAAGTATATGTATATTTTAAGACTCTAATAAATTTAATGTTATATAATATCAATATTCTATATGTACAACAATTAGTTGTATTGGTTTGCATAGCCGATGCTAAAATTCTGTATGTTAGATTATAGTAATAGTTTTATGTATTGCACATTTAAATATATGTCTCCTAAAATATAAGAAAAATTAATTGTTTAACGATTTTATGAATTTTACATTTTGTATAGTTTAAAGATAATTTGCCTTTCATTTTTATCAAGAAAAGTATAAAAATCTTAAAAAAGTAACAGATTATTCAAATGTTCTTATCGACCTAAGAATCTAAACTATTAGCTTCAACTAATATAATGGATTGCATAAAACCATTCTAAACAATTATTGCTACATCTTTAAAGTAAGTGTCTAACTTAGCCATTGACCATTATACTAAGTCCACACAAGAAAACGAGGATATATAGCCCGTATTATCAGGAAATTTACCTTGAATGACAATATCAGCAAAAACGAAAGCTTATATATAAATATTTAAAATTATTTGCAAAACTTTGAGGTAAAGGTTTCGAAGTGTACGCGATTCCGTGAGATTTTTCTTAATCTGGAAAATCGATAAGAAGGGTCGGCCAACAAAGCGTACATCATATACGTTGTTTCATTTTTTTTTTCGACAGAGTCTGTTTGTCTTTCGCGGGGGCTGAACACACATTTGATCTGAATTTTTTATGTGTTCCTCGGTGTACACTCCACTGATAGCCGCGTACACATACACATTTCATTTGTAATTCTGAAGGGACATTTCTCCAAGACGCGGCCCGAGTCCCTTCTTCAATCATCTTGATGCGAATATACGATGTTGTACATATATATTTGTCGCGTAGGTGGCCATATTACACGCGGAATACGTTACACGAGAACCTTTCTCTCCCTTTCTCCGGCGAAATTTTCATATTTTTAGCCTCGACAAAAAGTGCGGCTTTCGTCATTCGAATTTCCCGATAACACGAAGCTATAGAGGCGATTGTCTCGTCAAAAGTCCGCACAACCGGCGCCTAACTCCTTCCAGCACCGGCCACGAGATAGAGGAATATTCCAGCGAGGTTTTTGCGCCCTATATTATATATTAAAAAAAAAAGGAAAAGAAAAAGTCATCAACGACTCGTCGATCATCCGATGAGCCACGTCCTCTTGACAAAGTCAGCGGCGCGCTCGCCAATCATGATGGCCGGTGCGTTGGTATTTCCGGACGTGACCCTCGGCATGATGCTTGTATCGGCGACCCGTACACCCTGGACACCTCGTACGCGTAGCTGATGATCGACTACGGCTAGGGGATCGTCGCTAGGGCCCATCTTGCAGGAGCCAGCCTGGTGATTCTCCGGTGCGGTGTCGTGCTTGATCGCGCACTCCCAATAGGCGTCGCAGCCGAACTTCAGATGCTCGCAGTGCTTAACCGCCTTGCGGTCCAGTTTGAAGCCGTATCTGAAGACACCGGAGAGAAATGTCAGTTCGACTGTGGCGATATTGAAATTTAGATTTTTCGAAGTCTATTCGTGAAGGAGCGAGAGATATTATGCTTATTTATACAGTCATGGCCTTATTCCCTATACCCTGCGCATTACTTATTCTGTCACGGTACGCGTGTGCGATTCTTACTTTATTGGAGTTTTCTTTAGGTGTTCTTCGTGGAACTAGAATTTTTTGCGCTATCAACTTTTTAATCTTGATGGAAAATCAATTGGCTTCTCCGAATATGGAACGTTAAAACGAAACTGCCTTGAGTTCTATCGCGAAAGGAATTTTTTATAAAGGCAGCATCTTCTTTTAAGATAGTCAAAGTAATCTCATAAGTGCACAATTACGCTCATAAAAAAATACTTTTACGTTTATATACAATTATGTAAGGGTAAATAGAATAGCGCGCAAAGGGGAATGTATCGATCCTTTTCTATCGTGAAACAGAAATTAATCGATTATACACACTCGATCTATTCATAACATTGCCAGTTATTTATTTTCCTGCTTTTATATCCTCTCAATTCAAGGACCATAGAATAGGAAGAGAAAACAAATTTATCAGAGCGAAGTAAGTTCCTTTCTTCCATTTTTATCATGGCTTTTCAGATCCCCATTGAGTCGAGGTATAAGAGGGTACGTATTTACGAAAAACAACTATAACCGAAAAAATATTGCCCGACTAGCCGATAAATCCCAATTGAATTAAAAACCGTCGCGAGTGATAAGGCCATTATGTCAGACGCGAGAGCAGAAATATTGCGCTTATCGTGTTCCCTACGAAACTTTTACTGCCAGCTCCTATACATCCCCGGCGGCTTCGATAAAAATATTTTTACGACGCTTTCAAAAGGTTCACTAACGTACTTATCGCTGCACTAGATTTAAATCAGTATCGGACAGATTGATTTCACGATTTCTAAACTAAGCATAAAATGTTATATGCCTCGATAAATTACCTATGACCGTAAAAATTGACTCGACGTCCGCATATTCCAAAAGCCATCCCATTGTTTGTAAAATATAAAATCAAAAAGTCAGTATCCACACTTTATAAACGTATCCCTATATCCAAGATTTAATCGAAAATGATGAATATGTCAATAGATACAAATAGTGGCTCACTTTTTAAGCGCCTCGGTCTCCGTCAAGGCGATACTGAACTTGATGCCCTCTACGAGCGCCCCGACGTCGTCCGGATGCGTCAGGTACTTGGCATAAATCATGGGTTTAGAGAGTGGATCGTTGTTCCTAAGACGGAGATATCCTCGGCTCTTGGGGTGGAGAATCGTCGGAATGATGTAGATCGCGCGATTCGAGCCCTTCTTTTCACCAACCATACCGGTTTCGGAACAGTCGGCCAGATAACCACCAAAGATCAGCTGGACGTCCGGGTGATCCTCGTTCTGGTCGGCGTATTTCGTGTTTATCATGGCTGTAACCTCGGATATTCCTGGAAATTAGTGTCAATTGCTTCGTTATTGTGCTGTATATAAGTGTCGATGGATTAGTTTTTTTTTTTGAGTTATCGTCGGATTTGTGATTGAGCCGATGCATGGGGGTAGAGGTATGGGTTTTTGTACAAACAGTTGGTATCGAGAATAATAAAACAATTATAGCTTATAGATGTATTGTATACTTTTCTTTTTTTTAATAAACGTTAAAAGACGTTATGTTTAAATAATGTTTAATATGCAGAATGTTTGAATGTTCCTTTAGTCGAACATTTTTTTCTAATCTTTATTACAATAATTAAAATCTTATATATATATATATTATGTTTGCAATAGTATCCAATTTTGTACTATGTTAATAATTAGCGTTGTATATTCTGTAGATTCCGTTAAAGTAAAATTTATTATTCACTTTATATTTTTATGTCACAAACGGTCGTTAATTTTGCATGTTGTTCGTTAACAAGCTTAAAAAAAAAACCTTACGCAACCAGAAGTCCGAAGATTCTCAATTTTAACATTTCATTCTTTAAAGAGCCAAGTCTCTTACAACTAAATTATCGGAAATTACGTATATCCGTATAATTCCAGCAACGAGTTTAGTCCTCATGAATAATTAACTTTTAGCTTTTATCATGAAGAAGCACGTGGTAAATCAAGTTTATGAGTCTCTCCCCATGCAGAAATTCGCGTTTATAATAATACAATTATACATCGATCGGGTGGACGCGAGTTTGTTAAAATTTACAACGCTGCACACAAGTGCGGAAGAGAATGGACCCGACAAAAGTTGCACGTCGCGCGCGGGAGGAAAGGTAGGGGAGAAATTATAGAGTTTCCGCATTAATGTTCGATTAGTTAATCGCATGAGCACCGCGACGGCAGCAACCGCTTGACAGTAATGTATTCGCCTATATGTGGAAACGCCTCGTTGTTCCCCTCTTCCCTATTATACGTGACCCGTCAAATCGAGACGTGATTGGGCTAAAGTGATTTCGGCCCAAACGGACACAGCATGAAAAAAATAAACGAATATGATTTTGCGAGGCCGAGGGTTGCGTGTGGGTCGCAGACTCGTCGGGGCTCGAATAAATTACCATAAAGGGAGCCGTTGTGAATTCGTAATATTACAAAAAGTTACGTGTCACACGCTCGGCATCGGTATTAAGGGAAAATAACAATATTTGTTCTTCTTTTTACGTGCGTCTGCGGTGGGATGCATGCCATACCGTTGCCGAAGCTGAGAATAATTCAGTGACGAGTTGTGTACTTTTGAATGACTGTTGCGTGGATCAAAAGTTTGCAAGTGTATATTTTCTAGATTTTTATGTAAACATGTACGTATAGAACAGTTTTATAAAATAATTTTTAATTGTTTGCAAATGTAGTTTCTATCGGAAAGATTTTTTTTTTATTTTAGAAGCCGATTTACATTGATAAAATTAAACACAATGTTTTTGCTATTTTAATAATAATAATTCTTAAACTTGTGATTGTAAAAGTAATATACTCTTTAGATAAATATCAATTGATCAAAATCACAAACCATTTAGCCGTTTTTTAAAAAAAAAGCACTGAGAAATGCACAATCTATCCATTTCTTTACCTATTCCACGCTGTGACCAGTCAACAATTACAGCCGCATCGCCATTTATTCCTTTATATCCCATTAACAATCCGCATGTATACTAATATGATGGATGCACAATGCGCGGAATCTGAACGTTACAACCAACAATGCGACACGAAACAAATAAGCGGCGACTATATAGCGTGTGCACAGAGCTGGGATGCTATGGGCACCTTTAAGCGGACGCAGCCGCATTTTTATCGGACAATAATGTCGCGCCGCTAAACGATGAAATTGGAAATCCTTCCCGATGCCACAATAGCTCATTACGCAAGCAGCGAATCCATCTTGTCGTTAGAGTCCTACTGCACACACGTTGGTGCACACGTATACACAGAGAGAGGAGCAAAGTCCATATAAAGAGGCGTTTAATCGGGTATCAAGGGAGGGATATTCTCTCGATCTCACGTAAAAGGGATTACGACGACCGGGAGATGGGACTATTAGGTACATAAGCATGGCCTTCGCACGCGATACTCTCTCTCTCTCTCTCTCTAGAGAGACTGTTGGTAGGTACATATATATGTATAGGTATATAGACACCCGTGCAGCAGAGACTACGTATAGCTGTTTGCAGCGTTGTACTGCTGCTATGGCCTCGTGCGCGGCGGCAATTCCTTCCAATCCGGCGTAATTATGCGCTGCGCGATCCTCTACGTGCTATTAATTGCCGCTTGGAAAGTGACACTTTTATCTCGGAGGAGGAGGCGGAGGAAAAAAAAGGAATGAAGGAGTTTCGAGTGTGTATATATGCATGTCGGGCCGGAGGACAAGTACGACGAGTTTACGTAAAGAAGGTCATTTTTGCGCAGCTGCTTTTTTCCTTTCTTTCTTTCTTTCTTTTCTATACGGCGCGTTTTAGCATTGTTTTCAGAGGAGTAAAATTCGACTTGATCTGGGTATAAGCGAGTTTTGTTTACGTCCAAGTTGTCGGCAAATTGCTGCACAATTATTCGTGCGCGCAGGACTTTTCCTTGCTGCGGCCCGTTACGTCTCGATTGTCGATATTTTTTTATATTCCGCAGGGAGTAAATGAGATGATTGTTGGAGCAAAATGGATAGAATTGGCGCGGGCGGACGATTTCTTCTCGGTTTTATGCAAGAGATATTTTGATCGGTTGGTCTTGGAGCGATTTAAATTCATTCCGATGTTTCCAGGTATAATTTAGTCAATTTTACTCGCACGGTAATTGCTCGATAAATATTGTGCCCGTAACTTCAAAGTCATTTATGTTTCCTACTCCGCAGTGGCATATGTCGTACATTAATTTTCCACTTTAATGAACATCAGCGTAATTCAAATTATAAAACGATGTTTGCACTACTGTGACTTGGTGAAAAAAATCCGAGTTCTCAGGAGAAAAAAAGGTTGTATTCGATGCAGGTTTGCAAACTGGAGTGGGAGCTAAGTAAAATTTAAATTTATTCACGCAGCAGCCCGTGTGTGTGTGTGTGTGTGTGTGTGCCCTAGAGGTGTGTAAGTGGTGTATATATTTGAGAAACAGTTCACTTATATGCCGCATTATCTTTTTACCCCGGCGGCTTTCATCCATACCTCGTCGGTAGAGAGAATTTCGCTCCGCCCTACCTTGTTTGAATAAATTTTACAACCGCCAGAATGCGGAAATCTATGTAATTGAATCATATTTTCAGCTCTCGCGGCCGCGCGATACACGCACCTGCAGTTTTTTCTATCGATACCGCGTAATCGGACAAAAATAGAAAGCTATTATAATAAGATAATTATATAGCGCGAAGTTTCGTACGCTTTAGAGGGGTAAATTCGCCACGTGAGAATAGTGTTCCGAGGCTCTACACGACGCATATTATTTCGAGTCGGTTAGACCGATTTTACAATCTACGCAGAATAGACATCGTAATTGTTCGTAATAAACGAATAGCAAATATCGGCATATAGTGTTAAATCAGTGGCTATAGCACAATCGGCTTTAACCGCGCTTAATAAACAAATTCAACTCGATCCACTACCACTGCAGCCGCGAGCAAACGCGAAAACTCTAGCGCAACACCTCGCGGCCCATAACAGCAGCAACAGCAACGGCGGCGGCGCCTGCACACTTTTCATTCGCAATTTTCCACCTCATGAATAAAACCGTGCGTACTACGCACGCCGAAATGAATGGGGAGGGAAAAAAAAAGAGGAAAGAGAGCTGCGGTTGAATTCGCAAAAGAGAGGAACAAAGAGAACGCGCAACTAGCAGCGTGTTTTTCTCGTTATATCGTCTGTCGCACGCAGCAGTGGCAGCTATAGTTATACACTTTTCTTCTGTGTACGCGGGCGGCCTACTGTCCGATGTAGCTACTCGCTTATATTATAGTGTTTTTCCACTAAAAATCCGGGCCTCTCTATTTATACACGATATTCCGAGAAAAGTATGAATTAGCACTTCGAGGAAAGTGACTTGATAAAACACAAGAAGGGAGAGGAGGTGTCCGGGCCAAGTATACGAGGAAGTGTGTGTACGCACGCGCGCGAGAAAAAAAGAGTCTCTCTTGCGTATATATACCCGTCGTATAATTAGCGTAAGCCCCGAGGGCAGCTCTCGTTGCGCGTGTGTGTGTGTGTATGTCGCCTTTAAAGAAAATCGCCCGAGAGGTTGAGCGCGCGAATAAAAAAGGAACTCACTTTCGTCACTGCTACACGCTTCTGTGTGTATACATATAGATACTCATTTGTATACTTGAACGCTTGTGTGTGTACAGGTCTGATAAAAGGGGGACATTGCGGGGGAAAGTGAGAAAATAACCAAGTATACCACGGATATAACCAACGGACGTCCTTTAGCGCGACTCCTTTGGTAATTGATTGTTTTGTATATGCCTCGGTGTATACGATAGGCGCCAGTGCACGCGCTTATTTTCTTTTATATACCTCTTGTCGCGTGAAAAGTCTGGATTTATATTGGGCCGTGCGGCGCGAATTACCGATCTTTATAGTTTTTTTTTTTTTTTCTGGAGGCGCTTTTATATATAGCCCCGTTATAGGGTAATTGAGCCCGCAGAGGTTTTCTAAGCGAACCCTTATGGCCAAATGCCTCGCTATATAGGCGCGCTTGCGTTTGATTTATCTAATTATATAGGTAAAAGCGTGCGTGCGTGCGCGAGCGAGGCGATATAGGCTGCTTTTTTTGCTGCAGGATATATACCGACTCGGAAAATCGCTTTCTGGTTTACTTTGGACGCAGCGTAGATATATAACGAATTTTTACGATGTACCTTTAAAAAAAGCAAAAAAAAAAACATGGTTGAATATAATAGATGAATTCCAGTTTGATTCTTTATTGCGAGTTGTGGAATGATAATGCGCTATTGCACTTTAACTGTTTTGTTTTCGGCTTATATCGAGTCATATGAGCGAGTTTTAAATAAAGGCGTTGGGAAATGTAGGCCAACGATAATGTTATAATAGTCGTTTCAAAATATGCGGAATCTCAAAAATATGTTGCGCATATACACCTTGTCGGACAAGCATATACATAAATAAACATGGATAGCATTACAATGTATAGATTATGGCAATCGTTATCGTGCAAATCAGATAGAGAGAGTATGTGCATTCGACGTTTCGGCAGCACAAAAGCTGAAAAATGCTAACGGATCAATCAAAGCCCCACTGCGCATATATACACAAAGCGGGGGCTAGTAATCAGCGAAGCAACATCTCGAGAACCCCAAATCAGCAAAGCTGCATCTCGAGCAGTCGATCAGCCAGATCCGTAATCAGCTTCGGCAACAGACATTGTCCAATTAGAGACATATATACAAGCACACAGAGCAAACTGTCGTCTCCGCGGATAATCCCCCATCAGGCATCAAACGTCGAAAGAAAAACTGTGCTGCACGAGATGTTCAAACGATCGAGTGAGAGAAACAGAGAGAGAGAGAGAGAGAGAGAGAGAGAGAGAGAAACGATAGGCTATAGATGCGCCGACCGTTGCATGTATAATGATGACAGATCAGGAGATTGCGAATAGCGGAGTCGATAATATACCCCGTTAAGATTCTACGCCAACGGGCGCGGATAGGATGCCGATAATCCACGACTGAACTCCGAGGCTTAGAAGGACTCGTCGCGAAATTTCCTTGCGATTGCTCTCTCCGCTATATATATATATATATATATATATATATACTAAAAGAATCGCGACCGATGTCGAGGAGATATATACTTTCGGCGAATTAGCTGGCGGTAGCTACCGCGAGCCACTTTGCGCGGTAGCTCGATCCAAGGCTATAACTTTTGAGGCGCTGCAATTGGGCAACGAGCGAATCGTTTAATCTCGATTAAATTAAATATATATATATATACCTATCTCGCGGATCTCTGGTGCAAATGGTCGGCTCCATTAGTTACTAAATCCTAAAAGGTCTGACTCAGTGTGTGTGTGTGTGTGTGTGTGTGTGTGTGTGTGTGTATCGATGCAATGGAGCAAATGGCTCACGGGTAATCTAATACCAAGTACGCAATTAATTATTTCTTCATTCGAGAGATGATGATTAAGTGCTTTTATATATATACGTATATATTATGATTAGGCGCTTCAAGTACGGATTTCGTAATCGATTTATAAATTTCATTTCAAGTCGGATGTACAAAAGTAACGAGGTGCACTTTGTGTATACATATATAGTTGTATAAAGGATTATGGAGGAGGACATCGGTTGTGTAGACTTCTTTTAGTCACTTAGTATAGCTGCGTAAAAAAGCTTTTAATAGGTAGGTATTAGCTGGTGCTCTAATCCAAGTGCCTATGTATACTTCGCATAAGACAAAGTGCAGTCGTACGGAAGGAAGAGATCGAGAGATTGATCATAAAGTCACGGGTAAAGGGATTATTATCGCACCGCTCCTGTACGTAAACATCGCGTCCCTTCGTCTCGTCCACTCTTAGGTTGGATACGACAGCCACATAGCCACGGCAGCCGGCCTATATATACCGCAGCGTCGAACGCTCGCGGGGCCCGCTAACCAAGAGTATATATATATATAAGTATGTAAGCGAGCGGATTGGAAAAGCGGTGTTGCACCATCCCGGGATCGATCTATACTCGGCCAGCAGCCACGAAAGAGATCATTGCGCAATTCGGGCTTTCACTCCCGCTACCACGCGACCGTTCGTGTGTCTACGTGTTTGTCTGTGTGTGTGTGGGAATCGCTACAGTACCGGAGAGTATCTCTTACAGTGCACTATCGATCAAGATGTGCAGTGGTCTATAGGGTTGGCTTCTTTTTCTTCGCGTATATATATAGGAGACAATTGACTTTTCCTCCGAGAGAAGAGTCGCTGAGTGGAATGCGAAATGTGTAAGGGAGAGAACTCTCTGAGATTTTCGGGGTATGTAAGGAACGTGGAATGATGCTTTCGAGGGAGGGGGGGGGGAGAACGAATGAGGTTATGGGGGCTTGCGGTGAATGCAGCACACCGACCGAGTGGACTATATGGGACCTCTGGACGTATAGTGCGGCATGTGTTTTAAAGCGCCTGCAGGATAACCGTTTGCGTTGCATTGGTGCCAGCGGTTCGACCTAATACTGCGTTAAGGCTTATTCGAATTTATCAAGTATAATGTGTAGATGGACGTGGTGCGGTCTCTATAATCTCGTTATATTAATTTCTAATGAGAAAGATTATTCAAAATTTGTGCAATAGGTCATAATTATTCTATACGCGAGTTGTTACCAATTATTAACAATCTCATATACATTTCGTAATATTCCCGTATGAATTTCCTTATTTTATGAGTAAAACTATCCTGCACTATTTAACATATACATCATAATAGCTATACCAGTGCAATTTCTCAGCAAGAGAATTGATTGGCTAATCGCGCAAATCCAATTAATTAAACATTTTAAGCACAATTTGAATATCATTATTCCCCAATCGGGACGTTTAGTATCGCAATAAATAATCGCGTGTACACACACACACACACACACACACACACGCACATATATATATCGGAACGCAATCGCTCGAGCGATATACCGCACATCCGTACACATTTTTTTCGTCCATATAAGTATGCCTGAATGTACAGAAATGTTACTGTACGGATAGCCGGGCGCGACTCATGTACGTGTAACAACTCGCTCCGCTCTCCCGCATTCTCACAAAAGCATATTAAAATTAGACGCAATCGCCGCTAGTTTATTCTGAGTTTCAGATGGTTCGTCAGCCTCTCTCTCTCTCTCTCTCTCTCTCTCTCTCTCTCTTTCTCTCATATATCAATGTAGATGAATGAGAGAGAGAGAGAGAGAGAGAGAAAGGTGTACGCGCATACACATGCACGCGGACGAAGGAGCTGCAATAAATTACCTGCGCGCGTGCGCGGGGCCGGTTTTCATATATAATCGTCCCGCGGTGCTTTTTTTTTTTGCCCAGAACCGCGGTGCAAAATTTCATTTCACAAATATTAAAAATGGATGAATAATTTTATGGGCTCCAGCCAAATTACTTAATCACCCCTGGACACTACAACCAACTTTTAAACTTCGGGTGGAGAAAAAAAAAGTCGAGTCTAGTGTGTGCACGTTGAGTAATGCTTAAGGTCTTGTAGCGCGAGAGACGAGACGAGGCTGTATTCTATACAAGCTGTCCACTGTAAATCTTGCGCTAAATGGCAGATTTCTGAGAGCAGAAATTGTTTCGATCATGGTTTATAATGTATGGCTATACGTATACATGTTAAGCATTTTAAGTGAAATTTAATAAGACATTGATAGCCGTTGTTTTTTAATAGGGCGTAGCGGTAACAGCATCAAAAGATGAACATAAGATATAAATAAATCTATACCATCTTAATTTAGATTCATTGCGCGGGTAGATATTTTACAATTTCATTGTAATAAGAAATAACATTGATTAAAATATATATTTTTGGCATCCAGTTAATTTAAAGATCATTTAATTTTATTTCATTAAAAGAAAAATTAAAAGAAAATATCTACATTTACTTGCGGAACGAAGGAGCATCCCCTCAAATAGTATATAATATCAAGTCCACGCGGACAAGCCGATCAATCAACTCGAGCTCGTCCACGCGGAACAATTACTCGGCAACAACTTGTTCTTGCCGCGGCGGGAACACCGACCTTCCCCTTAGGTAAAAACCAGCGCGAAACAAGGAGACGAAGTAGAAGGAGGAGTAAAGCAGGCGTATACAAGATAATAATATGCAGACTCACCGGTGCCGGACATGAGTCCGTCCCTGAAGAGCAGATACTCCATGGCAGTGGCCCAATTGAGGGGAGTGGTGTCGGTGTCGTTGATGGTGAAGGAGATGGCGTAGGCCGCGTGATTGTGCAGATTCCTGCCTACGCCGGGGAGATCGTGGACCACCGGGACGCCTACGGCCTCAAGCTCCTCGCGCGGTCCCACGCCGCTGTTCAACAGCACTTGCGGCGAGTTCACTGCGCCTGTGTCGCACAACACACGCACACGCGTCACCTTTTTTTTTACCCTTTTCTTTTCGCTCTAGCTTACTTTCTACTTTTTCTTTTTTTTTTATGTATACGTATATGTTTGCTTTTGAGAGTCACTTTGGAGAAGTTTCGATATCGTTTATTTAAATGAATTGGCAATTTAAATGAAAATCACTAGTTTTGATGTTTGCATTTAAAAGCTAATTTCCAGATCAAATGGTGAATTTGAATTATTCGTTTCGTGCCAACCATGTGCCACTTGACTGCAACCATCAGTGATACTCGTGCATCGCGGACAATGTATGCTTTTATTAATTAAAGATTTATCGCATGATTAATCCGAGCCCGTTGTCAAAGGGACGTCAAATTAAAAGCATTCTTCTGTAATCAAGTTTTAAAAGTTTCATTGGATGGCTTCACATTATCGATCATCAGCGCTTGAAGGTTTCAAAAAGTGATAATTAAATTAGTTGATACATGAAAAAGTAAAAATATGGTCTAATAAATTTAATGAAAGTTTGTAAAATTATTTAATAAATATAATTTAAATGAAAACACTTTTTTAAATAATACGTAATATTTAAGACAACAAATAATACAAGATTTAGGGGGATCTATATAAAATCCCAATTTTACAGATCATAAACGTACTTTTACAAAGTTGGGTGAACAAAACACAAGAATGCTTGGCCATAAAAATATTCGTTTAAGCTTGAAGGTATGAAAGATCCCATAAACGACAATTCAACTTCATTCTAACGATTTCACAAACTATTCAACTGCTGCGAAACCACTTATAACTTTAAATTACATTTATAACTTCACCCCCGTAGATATTTTTCGGAACCAGTAACATTCAGGCATCGAAAACTGACATTAGCGGCGAGTCTTAGTGATCGGTGCGGAATTTCGTGATACAATATAAGCCAAGTGTATTGACCGGATAGAAGCTTATAAACATGCGTATTTATCTTTAATTATAAGCCTATATATATATAATATCACGTGTTTATAATTTTGAACCATTTAGCCTTTTACTGAATTGAATTTATCAAAGTTCTATATAGTTTTTAATTTAAACTTAATTTCCTAGATCTTCTAATTTAATTAAGCCTTCTACGCATAAAGACGAGTTAACTCTTCCAGAATACCTGGCATTCCCATCTAATTCCTACACGGCAGTCTCAACACGCTAATAAAAATAGATAATTTAAGACAGGAGTTATAAAACTATATGACCTATAATCTTTTACTCTATACCTTTATAATACTTGAGAAAATTCAATATAAGAAAAGATTGCAATTAATTCTTAACCGAATATACACAGCCTTAATTATATAATTGGAAGCTTTTCTAAAAACAAATCGGTATAGTTAGAGAAATGTTGTTATACCTCCGCTGACGATGACCTCCTTGTCGACGGAGACTCGATGCACCTGGTCGTCGTGCACGAACTCGACACCCACGGCCTTCTTGTTCCTGTCGAAGAGTATCCTCGTAGCGGTGGAATTGAGCATAATGTGGAGATTGCGCCTGTTGCGCGCGGGCCTGAGGAAAGCCCGAGCTGTCGAGAGACGCGAGCCGTTGCGCGACGTCGTCTGGGCGATCGCGAACCCCGTATGCGTCCGCCCGTTCAGATCCACCGTTGGGTATCCTAAATTCATCGACGGATTTAATTTAATTTATATCTATGGCTGTGAGATGTATATGAGATGTGAGCACAAAATTTGGAGACTATATATAAGTAAGCTCATCGAATCACGACAGTCTAAAGGTTAAAGCGATTCGAGTTAACATATGCGAGATGTGGACTCGCGAGAAATGCTCAACTATGTGAGAATATTCAACACACCAGCAGTCAAACATAAAATGCATTTGCATTTGCGCAAAAACGTGGGTATAACCGTGAACAATGCTAAAAAAATAAGTAGCATACGGTCCCAACTCCTTGACTTCGTAAACTCGGCGGTGTTTATGACCGCGCGGTGCAGAAATCCACTGGAAAAGACTTAAAAAGCTTGTTCGCTTGTATACTGAAATACACTCGCGAATGTAAACACGCGCGCACTCATAAATGTATAATAACGGGTGCCTGGAAAATGACTATTTAGATCGCATTAACGGTAGGCGTGGAATTGAAATCGCTCTTTTTTTCTTTTTTTTTTTTTTACCGCGGGTATATACGCTAATCACTTTGCGCAGGAATTCAGCGCGGATGATGAAAAAAAAAAGTTACGACTCTCGGCAGCGCGGAAGTTGTAAGACTTGATTTTTTTTCCATTCGGTCATAACGTCGCTGATCCACTAAAAAAATCCACGAGACGTTAGGCAGATTGCATCATCGCGGGTTATCGGCGGATAAATTCCCCATCGTCAGTGCTAAAAGGCGAAGAAAGAGAATTGGGTCTCGTGCGGAGCCAGACGGGTATCGTAATTGCACGTAAAAGGCTATTATAATGATTGAAATTGGTTTTATCAGCTGGCAGCGCTCGGTGGTCTGTCCGTCTCTCTCTCCGTCTCTCTTACCCATTTCCATGCCGGCTTGAAGAAGCGCGTGACTCAGCGGCGGATGATAAGGGAATTGGGTGACGGTGAGGGGACCGCCGATCCCGTGATAGCCGTAATCCATGTCGTTGACCTGGACGTTGTCCTCGCTCTTGATGAAGTACGGCAGTACGTCGTCGTAGGACCAGCCTGGATTTCCCATCCTGGCCCAGTCCTCGTAATCCTTGCGGGAGCCGCGCATGTACGTCATGCCGTTCATCACCGACGTGCCGCCCAGAACCTGGATTCAGTTTTTCACATTGATGATCAATGAATTTTCGCCGAGGTATTATGTCGAGCGGACCTCTTGCATCTCAAGTGCGTGGAATATTTATATTGATAAAAATTGAATATAAATATTTCGATTTCATATAGTTCCATATACGGCTTTTATCTAATTTTTAAAACTTTTGATGCTGAAAAACATTAATGCAACATATAATATGGAAAGGTTTCATTCTTATTTTACTAGGAAATTTGTACAATATATTGAATGAAAAAGTTTTTAATTTCGAAAAACAATTATTTTGCTTTACTAAATCGCGAGATTTGTTTATGCTATTGTCACTACAATGTACAAATTTTTAAGTGTATTTAATATATGCCTGTTATTTACTAAAAGTTTTGGTATCAGATGTATATTTTATTTTATGCGAAAAGCTATATGTTCATTTTAAATCAGTAGAAAAGGGATCGGCTGTAGTCGGACTGTATTTTCAGTATGGTGTCATTATTATCAATACAAGTATTACATGCTTCACGCCTCGTGTTGAGAACAACCTAAAATAAGTGAATAATAACGAACTTTGCAGTCATAAAATGTTATTACACATTAGTGCAAAATATGTACTTATGAAATTATACTGGAAATTGCTCAGTGTTAGAAAGTAAAATTGTATGTGATTTAAGTATTTCTTTTTTTATCGCTCGAGATAATTTCAGTTTTTGTTTTCGATTGTTCGCACATATTATTTGAGCAATGCCACACAGTATTATGAAGTTAAAAATGAAGTAAACACTATCTGTGCGAGTAAAATAGCGATAAAAACTATATATACTAATTCTTTATAGTTTTTGCCCACCGACGCACACAACCTTTCCTCCAAAGGACGAATTCTCATAATCATCGGCCAGCTCGCAAAAACGTTCTTTTTCACACATAAATGAGTAATTTGCACCTCAACTAAATCCGAAACTATATTTAAAATGAAAAGGAAAAAAAGAGATTCGAGACCTTTCCCCTGGGCCAGTAGCACTTGCGGTCCTCCTTGTTCAGACATGCCTCGTCCTCGCTCTCGGTCTTGTACTGCCAGTCGATGTCCGAGCCGAGGAAATTGAAGAAGAAGGACGGTATCTGCGTTCCGGTCGGCTCGTCCAGTCCGGCCTCCACCAGCAGCACCGAGAATCGGCCTTCCTCGGATAGCCTCGATGCCACTGTCGCCCCACCGCTACCCCCGCCTATCACCACGAAGTCGTACCTGCGGACACGCCAACGATTTCGTTGAAAAATTCGACACGTCTCGAGATGCATTATGATTATTTAAATTTCAATTCTAATCATTTGTTCGATTCAAAAGTTCGAGGGTGATCGATTGGATTAATATTATCAATAATTTTTATTTACTGTAAATGGCGTTGCAGATAGTCTACGATACTCTGAGCAACTATAATATTGTTTTGTCATTGAAACTTGATTATTAAAAAGATTTAGGGTAAGTATGCTAATGTTTAGCGCTTTCTTTCATTTTGATATCAATCTTTGATTGTTTTAGAACTGCGAAGATCTGATTGAAACAGACAATCGAAATAGCGATAGAATCCATAGTGAACGAGCAGTGATTAAAAAAAATCTATAAATCTATTTGCTATTGAAAAAAAAACGACTCATCATCGTATACCAAAAGCGCTTTGATAAAAGGGCAGAAAAGTTCACGTCATTCTCTTATGGACATAACATAACCGATTGCTATCGTAATTCGCAACGAGAAACGGCGTATCTAAAGATTATCAACTCTAACAGAGATTTAACAGAGCTGTCAATCTAATTATTACAAGAAGCGTGCGATACTTCCTAAGATGAAATATCTGTCTAAGTTGAACTCCTTTCTCTTTTTCAACTTGCTTTTATTTTCGCTTGTACTCTACTATAGATAAAATACTTTTGTTTCGATTATTATGTGAACTAGTCACGAGACCCTTTTCGCCTAAATATTCCTCAGTGAAATATTTTCAGAAACAAAACCGTGAACGATTTGTAATTAATTTTTTGCTTGCATTAATTCTACACATTTCTCCAGTCTATTAAAAGTCGCGCGTGCGAGGAGAAATTCTGAAGGATCATATAGGTGGAAGCTGTGAGTCAGTCATTTGGTATATAGTAAGGAATTTCGTGGCTCGAGGGCAGTTGCGTATATAGAAACAGCGAGAAAATGACGATGAATGATACGCCGTAATCGAAAAGTCGAGTCACGTGGCCAACCATGTACCCGCGCGGGATAAACATAAAAGTGTCTTAACCAGCTTTTCGTAAAAGGCATATCCGCGAAATAATCAAGGGAATATCTCATCGTTTGACAGCTACGAGTCCTGAGGAGATCGAGGAGAAATGACTGCGTGTCCAACGTCGATGCCATTTTTGTTTTATCGGATTCATCTCCGAAGGATTTCAGTGTACAACGCGTCTAACAGCTTTTTGTCTCGCAGCTTCTTATCTCAACTCCATGTCGCGAGATCTGTAGATTGTGACTTGGCTATACATATACATATATATAT
>UELV01118290.1:0-12983 GCA_900490015.1 Megastigmus stigmatizans | reverse complement strand
ACACACACACACACACACACACACACGCGAAGCTTGCTCTCTTTTAAAGCTGTATATACTGAAACGGCGCACGCGCTTCGCACTCTCTCTCTCTCTCTCTCTCTCTCTCTCTCTCTCTCTCTCTCAGTCCGTCTGGACCGAAGACATGCTCCCGTTGGTGTATAGCGTCGCGCTCTTTTCCGTCTCTCACGATGGTGGCGGTAATGCTGTAATCGGGCAATTTCGGGTGCCCGTTCTTCTTCTTCTACTTCTTCTTCTTCTTCTTCTGCTCCGAATAAATCCATGGTTAATGCCACGGCTCTGCCCTCGCTCTCTTTCTCACACACACGCACACACACACACACACAGACACAGAGACAGACACACAGAGAGCTGAGGCGTAAGTGCACCGGCGCGCAGCAGTCTTGATTTTTTTACTCCTCTCTTGCCTCGGTTTTTCTTCCTCCTGTCCTCGTTGCACCGGCGGCTCTTCTCTCTCTCTCTCTCTCTCCTCCTGATTCGTGCCCTGCAGCGAGAGAAAGAGAGAAGAAGCACCGATGATGCACCACGCGGAGCAGCAGCGGCAACGGCAGCAACAGCAGCAGCAGCAGCAAGAAGAAGAAGGCACAGAGCTCGCGTGCGGCTAAGTGGCCGGGTCCCGAAAGAGGCGAAGGAAAGCAAGAAAGAGGGAGATGCGAGAGAGAGAGAGAGAGAGAGAGAGAGAGAGAGAGAAGTTGTTGTTCTTATGGCCGCGCGCGCGCGCGAGTATAGAGGGGCCACATCCCTCGGCGGCGCGCCTCACCCACCTGTCTGCCGGGCAATCTTCTAGTAGCCTTGGGCTACCACCTTCGTAGCTACCAGAGGCTACTTCTTCTTCCGCCGCTGCTCCGTGCGGTAAGCATGCGCGCACATCTCGAGACCGAGAGAAAGAAGACGCCTCTTATAGCCTGCTTGTGACTCCACTCTCAAAGCAATAGATTTGCGGAATATATCCGAGGCAGAAGGAGGGGCTGATGTTTCGGGCGTATTCTTATACTCTCTTCTCTCCTCTTCTTTTTAATCGTCGTGGTTTGACGATCTCTCTCTCTCTCTCTCTCGATTGCTCGCTCTCTGCGGAAAAGATGAAGAAGAAAAAGCGGAGGTTCGTGATCCGCTCTCTGGTTCGTTTTATTGGCGCAACGCGAGCGGGCCGGCTTTTATCAGGATCGAGAGAGGCGGATAAATGGAAATCAAAGCCTTGATTTCGGGATGAAAGTATAAGGGATTCGGTACTGGCCCTTTTGAGAACTCGCCAGAGTATATACCTTGCCATTTTCGTTGAAAAAGAGGGTTTTCAAGAAGGTGGGTATAATATAACTTTGTGCCCGTGTAGCGGGACGTGCGTGTAACGCATGGTAAATGTGTAACGAGTGAATCGCATGTAATGCAATTTGTTCTGGGCTGCAGCGGAGAGTATAGACTTGGACCTGTAAATTACGCTCAATATTTTCATAGATCAAGCAATAACGTTCGCATACAAAATATTTATGCATATGTTTCGTTGATTAATTAATGTGACAGAAGTAGATATACCAGGAGTTTGAGATATACTCGTTGTCATAAATGTTGTTTTAAATTGAGACAAGTTAACATTTTTAATGATATAACCAATTGGCGGTAAAATAACGAAAATCAAGTGTATCAACATTCTAATGTATATTATAATAACGCAATTCGAACAATGTAAGGCCCGCGAGATATCACACCTGCAAAATATAAATTAAACAATATAATAACTCCTTGCTACACAAACGGGTATTAGATAGAAAAGCATTAAACATACGAACAGTAGTACATAAACAGGTAGATAAAAGGACATTAGACACCCTGCGTCGAATTGTAAAAAGGCGCTCGAATGACCGAAAGTATTTTTATATCATTCTAGTATAGGCCGCAGCGATACGGTTGTAAATCGGTTGGGGGGGAGGCAGGAAATTATTATGCTAAAAGAATTTCTCGATGATTGGAAGGCCGCATACTTAAGCAGTTTATACTATGTTGAATAAATACAGAGCAAACGCGGCTATCATTAAGCTATATAAAGCAAGCGAAAAACATTTTTCGTAATAACAGGCCTCGGGTACTCCCTCCCTCTCTCTCTTTCTCTCTCTCTCTTGCTATATCACACGCTTGTAATTTATGAAATAATATAACCAATTTGCATAGTACTCATTGTGGCCTTATCAGCATATAATCGTGAAAGCGATAGAAGCTTATAAATCTACGCTTGTTTTATGTATAAGGAAATTACGAATCTGAGAAATCGATCGGGCAACACAGGAAAATAAATTCTTACGCATGATCGCGAGAATTTCAAGAAACATAAATGCTTTAGAAATACATGCTTCAAACATCCATTTTATTGTTAATTTTTATTATCTTGTTTTAAAATTTACTCTCTTATTATTAATGATTAATTATAAAGACCAATCTCTATAATTAAATATATTTTTTAATAAAAAAAAAATTATTTATAACTCAAAGTTAAATACTACGGTACTCTTACCATTGTGTTCCATTCAAACCAATAGTAAACTCCCATTACAATACATCCCGATCGAATTTTCCTCCATTATACCCATCATCATCGTACCACTTAAATCGCATCGAGTATACGCGCGAACGCGCGCCGGAAAGAGTAAGATGAGCTTTGACCGCCGCCCATAAAAGGGATTCACGGCCGATGCCCCAAACAGTCGCGCGTTAGCCATAAAACATGATATTTTCTCTCGGCGCGCGCGCGAAGGTGGAAGCTCTCCCCCGCAGGCGAAGTAGAGACGCGCGCGAGCGAACGTTCGTGTGGTGCATGACGCGCACGCCGCGTTAGTAGCCAGGCTTATCGCCAGGACTCCATCTCTTCGCGGTGCCTTTTGTGCGGGGGCCTATGCAAATTGTGAAGGGTGACCGGTCATAAATTACGTTATTGGCCGTAGCCCCGTCGTCGTTCGCTTTTGCTCGCGCTTTTACGCGCATTGGCTGTATAGCAGCAGGCGTAATGTTCACGATTGACTACTGCTTTTCTGGCTTTGCGGTAGTTGGTTTGACGTTAGATGTGTTGCAGTTTTGGTATGTTTTGAAAATATTCATGAGAGACGTGTGTTTATAAGTTGGGTACCGAATGAATTGTAAATGAATAACGGGTTGTATAACGTTCCATCGTACTATTTGATCTCTTCTATACGGAGGATTTTATGTCGAAAACTATAGAAATTCTGTTATAGAATAATGTCAAAATTGGTTACTGAAAAATGAAATGATTTTACTGCTACCATGTAAACTGTTAGTAGAAAATAGTTACTCAAACGTCATTTTATTACACTTATATATTATATATGACTGTTTCAGATTTAATATTTATATATTTGCTTTGCATAGAATGAAAAAGGAACACACAAAACTAGATACAGAAGAAAATCTGTACATAAGCCAAAAATGTACAGCTACATTCAAACCGAAATGAAACATTGTTTTAAATTACCGTGAGAGACTCTCGTTCAGTCTAACCTCATCCTAGTAAAATATTCAGAAAAGTACCGAAACGTCATCGAGAGATTGTAGAATCAGATAAGCAGCGACATCGAAATCCAGCCACGGTATATAACCACGAACACCAACTCAACCCCCTGGCTGCTGCATTCGTGGTTACGTGGGCGAACTGTCAGAGCCGTGCCTTTTTATGCACCCCCACCATCTCTCCCGTTCAAAAAGAATGATCACGATGGCGCTTAATACGCATGAGATACGTACCTGCCAAGCTCCCCAGTACCCGATTTCTTCGGCTTTTTATTAGGCTCCGACTGTCCTCGCGAGAGCTGTGTCTCTTTTCTCTCATTCGTATATATATAACTTTTTTTTTTCCTCAAAGAGCCGATCGTCCTTTAGATTTTATTATCGCGATAAGCCTGTGGTTTCTGTGCGTTTAATTTTAGTCCGAGGGTTGAGGTTCATCCGAAAGTTTTTACTTTCTTCTTTATGACTGAGTGCGTGGTAGATGCGCGATTGATAAAGAAGTAGCGGATGTGTCATTGGATAGAGAATTTTATGACCCTGTTTTTGAAAGGCTTACGTCCTTCGGGGGAATTATGCAATCTATGCTAATAATATACTAGTGAGAGAATTTTTCGAAAATGTTTTTGTAGTTTTCATCGTTAAGTTCGTTTATCTCTTTTTGTTTTATTTTTAAGATTTTTCCATATAATATTTTATTCTCATACTTGTAAATGTGTAATCGTGAACGAATTTTATGTCAAATGTAAAGATAATAATATCATTATAATTTATTGTTCTAAATAAAATGTTAAATGGTGGAAGTCTCAATCGATTTTATAGGAACTAGTTGTTTTTTACTATCTTTTATTGAAAGACAAGTGCTATATAGGGTCGGGAAGATTTATACATTACAGAGTTTTTAATTTAACGTAATACGTAAAGATAGAGCTTAATTTTTGGAAAAACTCTTTGTTAGCACCTCCGTAATGAATGTTTCATCCGTAATTTACAGAGATCTTTGAGAAAATTAGGCCAAATATGAATGAGAGTAAATTATGTAAATTAAATAATTACAGAATGAGAATTCTGATAGTTTAACATTGTTTTTTATGCACAAATTAAGTATAAATATTATATTAAATTTCATATAGATGAATTTATCATTAGTCGATAGAAATTTCAATTACTTAATTATATCAATTACTTAAGCTCATTTAAAATGTACTAATTATGAGGCGCGCGTAGCGCGCATGGATATGGCTAGTCGTTTAAATAAAATATTAAAAAACAACTGGTTCCTAGAATTTGATCGATTGAGTCTTCCACCATTTAGAACTAATATTATATTAATAATTTTTTGTCGCCAACTATAATTATTGATGCAAAATTACTAAAAGATAACAGAAGGAATAAAAATAAAATATTCCACTCATTAAATAGTAAAATTCATGGAAATCTATTTCTATTATATAATATCTATTAGATGTTATAAGTTTGAATTCATAGTTTTGATCAATGGACTTAATGAAACCTCTTCCTACGTGAATCGGTGATTTATACCGATACAAATATTGGCACAAATATATCATGTTAAGCCATTAATAACAATTATATCAACATCAATAAAGAATGCCAACAAATTCTGCGAATGATAGAAGGAAATTTCTGACGAGAGATAATTACAAGTTTTATAATATACGCAAATATTATACAATACAAGATTTATCCTGCGGCATGTCACATCCGTTCAAGCCTACGTCTCAATAATAAACATCCACTTTCATTACGTTAAATTGCGGTTTCAAAATTTCTGCTTGATTTATGTTATTCAACAGGACAAATTGATTGTTTAATTATTGTTAACTGAGCCCATTTATTATGCTTTTTTCCAGTGTAAAGCAAAGTTAATCATAGGGGTTATAAACTAACATTAGAATTAGTATAAAATATGCCCATCTGAATAATTACTAGAACAGATTGTAAAAAAGAACGACTCATGTCGTTATACATTACCAAGCGCTAAACTCTGCAATTCGAGAAAATATAACTCTTTTTTAGTAATTTACATCTGAATCTTTTCAACTATTTTTATAAAATATTCATTTCGAATTAAAATCATTAAAATCATTATAGAATCTAGAGATCTATAGAAATGAAGAAAAAGTCAAATTGAAGTCAAAGTTTCAACTTTTTGTATTTGTTTGTTAGTTTTATGAATCTTTCTAAAAGTCTTTCATTCATTTGGCATTTAAACAATATATAACGAACATATCGAAAAAGTAGGTATTTCAAAATAATTGTAAGAAGATGATCACTTACCTTCATAAGAATATTAATTAGCTGTAAAAGTGAATTCATCATTAATAATGGTAAGTCATGTTTTCTGTCAAAATACGTAATACACCTTTTAAATATAAAATAAGACATAATTATATCTATGATTTGTCGCAATCTCCAGTTCTGAAAAAAAAAATACCAAAAGTTATGCCAAGCATCGACGAGCAGTTTAAAATACAAGTTTTTACCGCCGAATGGACAATCCCACAGTCATAAGTAACTGTTACTTGCATTTTACCTTGCGCGCGACCTTTAACCAATACACAAGCAATACTTTCCATGCATTCTAAACACTCATTTCAGCTCTTACTCCCAGGTTGAAAAGCGCGCAGCGTATATAACAAAAACTTAATAATCCCCAAGTTCATTACGCGCGACTTTCGCAAAGCAAATGTTTCTCGGAACCAACAAAACCAGGAAGTACGAAAAAAAGAAAGAGTCAGCCTTAACAAAATATCCAGTCTCTTTCCAGTAAAAAAGCAGCCCCGCCGCAAGTAAAGTAGTGGCCATGGAGGCCTCGCGAAACAATCGCTCCGGCAGCGGCGCGGTAGCCTGTAAGCTCCGGCAACATTTCTATACATGCAAATTGCTCGGGCAACTTGACGTTGAGCCGCTGCGAATCCTTTTCCTCTCTAACGTAGACTCTGTATACTTGCTACACACACACACGCTCACACACAAAAGACTCGCAGAGGGGTCTCTAAAACGTAGCTTCCGTCTGTCGCGCGCCCGCGTCGGTGGCGCTGCACACATACACACACACACACACACACACACACACACACACACAGAAACAGACGAATCGCGACTGCGAGTGCGCCATTTGCCGGGATTTACGGCCGAAAGTGACCAGTAAATCAATTTGGATTAGCATACGGCGCATTAGCCATAACTTACGCGAGCTGCTGCTGCTGCTTCTGCTGCTGCTTGCTTGTGTATGGTGCACCACAGTCTCGCGCGGCTTGTTATACGCGGCTGCTCTTGCCGCTGCGGATATGCGTTGAAGATATTGAAGGGGGGAAAAGAAAAGGGTCTCGCGCGAGAGAAAGAGAGAGAGAGGAAGAGAGAGGCTTTCTATCCTGCCATGCGTTTAAGTAGTCGCGGCGAATATTATGATGATGATTCACGGTTGAGTAATTAGTCGGAGCTATACGTGTGGCTTTTATTTCCTGCGCTTTGAGGAAGAAGGACGCTGATGCTGCTGCTGCTACGGCCACTTATTGGGATGGGTATAGGGACATTGTTTCGAGCTGTTGGAAGGGCTAATTGTGAGCTTTAGCGAGAGGAGGTATACGGTACTTTTCCTACGCTAAGAAGGTTCTTAATGTCATGATTATTCTTCTGACGGGTTTCTTTCGTTTTAGTTGGAAAAACACAACGGTATTACATATTGAAAGATCCAATGCGGAGAAGGAAATATAAGATGGAAGGAGGTAAACTTGTAATAAACGAAAAATACTTTTTAAATATGTTACATAGAAAATATACAATTATCATTAAAAAGGCTGCAATAAAAAATGCCTTCTTATTTATCATCAGATATAGAAACATCGAAAAATTTCCTATAAAAAAGTTGGTAAATAAAGATTCATTTTAATTAAAAAAAAATATGTAGGTACATAAATATTTTTAATCTTCCATTTATTTTCGGAATAAAATTTTAGTGAAGCCTTTTATAGGGACGAATGGTAATGAATTAAAAATCCATATATCTATATTATATATAAGATTAAAGATTCACTCTCGAATATGTAAATATTCATTCAAAGATTGAAATGTAAGCGTGATCATAAAGCCTCTCTTTTACCGCTATAATAATTTCTCTCGTATCCATAAAAAAAAGACGTTGCAGAATCAGCCGTACAGTGTCTACTCGCATATAAACGCATTTAAAACCAGACCATTTGTTGAATCAGTCATTACATCGATTAAGAATCTTAACTCAATAGCAGAACCCATCAATACCGCTAATAAATACTCGGTCAATAAAAAGCAAATCAATAAGAAAATTATCAGATCTAAGAGGCGTTTATTGAGAGATAACGTCGCGAGACGCGTCTCGGTGTTCATGAACGGCGGCGGTGGCGGCGACAGCGACGGCAAAAAAAGAACCACAAACACAGCCATCTCGCGCCTGACCATCCAAGTCTATTTCTACTGGTCTGCAAAGACAGAGAGAGAGAGAGAGAGAGAGAAATAGAGAAAGACTCGTCAGACACCCGAGTACTGCACAGTCTGCTGAATTCATTGTCTCCGGCGCGCACGAGTCGCGACTGAAAATCCTCCTTTTTTCCTTTTATCTTCATTCCCTTTTCTCCAACTGTCCTCTCTATCATTTTCACTCTCCCACACACACGCGTACACACGTACGCTCGCATCCGTAGCTCTCTCTCTCTCTCTCTACCTTCGCTCTCTTTTCGCAAAGAAACAGAGAAGGAGACATCGAGATTCCGCTCACGCAACTGCGTGCGCGCGAATATAGACAAGAAGAGCAAAGCGAGAGCTGGTGCGGCGCGTCGCGTCATCGCTAGCGTGCTCGCAGTGTGCAGCTCGCAGGGAGAAAGAGAGGAAAAGATGTGTACTCTGGCGAGTCGCGCGACGCCTCGCGTCTTCCATACCAGATGAAGGGAGTAGCCAACAGCAGCAGCAGCAGCAGAAGAAGAAGAACGGCTGCTGTTGCTGCTGCTGCTGCTGCTGCCGCTGCCATGAGAGGAGGAGGATGAGAGATCCCTAATTGGCCGGGATGCTTTCGCGTCTCATTAGACATGCGACTAATTATTAATTACATCGACGCGAGCGCACAAATTAATCGGCCACTGTACCCTCTTCTCTCTCTCTCTCTCTCTATCTCTTTGCTTGAGAAGGCGTGTGCGTGGCGCCGCGGGAGGCCGACGAGACACTTTATGTGTGTGTATATTATGCGACCTGCTGCTGCGTAAGGCTCTCGAGGTCGATTTCGAGGGAAAACCGCGTGATCCTGAAGTTGATCTATGTCCTCTTTCTGGAAAATGATCTTATTAATCAAAAGACGTGGAAGTTTAGACTTAATCACGTATACCAGAGAAACTGCCTGCCTTTGATTCTGTCGCTTGTGGATGAAGGAGTGATTATTCAGTTGGAGCACGCGTTTGGATCGATGAGCTGAATTGAAACATACAAGTAGAATAAAAAGAATTTGCTTAGAAGAATGTAACTATCGATCATATATAATTATAGTAATCGATATTAAAGTAATATAATTAACTGTAATTGATATATTTTATGAAAAAGACTAATTTATTCTCTGATATAGAAGAATTCAATGAACTAACTATAAATAATTATAATTAAAACTTCACGAAGAAAATAAAGATTATAAAAGTGTGCAAAAGTCTTTATTTTCAATAATTTTAATGAACATCCTAAATTAATTCATTAATTATATAAAAATGCAGAAAACGGATGTTTTGTTATATCTCATGCGTGTTAATTTAAATGAAACGCTCGTTACGATCGTCCCTTAGCGTTAAAATTTAACCTTTTGAAAGAAATAAAACCGATAAAATATATCTCACACCCTAAGGTCAAATTTCATCGCCTCTGCTGACGCAAACCTGGAAGTGGTTGTTCTTTATCGTCCCGAAATGATTTGCCGGCGGTCAATTAGTTCGCAGTAAATTTTGGTGTTTATGTGGTGACGTTCGGTTATTGTTTATGGCGCTGCTGAGCGAATTTCTACCACATACGAGTTTATATCTCATCTTGTTATACGCTCGATTGCCGCGTCTCTTTTCACTTTCACTATCGTTAAATGTGTGCCGCGAATATAAAGTTTGCGGTTTGTGGAAAAGTTTTTCGTGAGATACGTCGAAATTTAGTTTAATGTCTTATTCGATATACAAATTTTTTAATTTAGAATTCGCGTAACTTTGCGGAACTGCAATTATTTCTCACTTGCTCTTGGCGAATACAGAAATATTAAGGCACTAAATGAAACATTTCTTGCAAAATAAATATTTTTGGTATGAAGAAACATTTATCGTATTTTTAGTTGATTTATATTTTTAATCGAATAAAGCGAATTTTTTGTTCAGCAGTTTCTTTCTTTTTGCTAATTAAATTAATTTAATGATAAATGTAAAGCATCTAAACACAGGATAACATCATCTTTAATACTGTTAAATTTTTACGATGTGTACTTGCAATAAAAATAGCAAACAAAAGTCATTATCCGTAAATATTTTTATATCTGATACGCGTTATTTTTCCGTACTTCCAATTAAACTGTTTATTCACAATTGACATTTATTCGGTTCTAAGGCCTGCATAATATAACAATCCCACCTGGTATAATATTAATTTCATTCTCTATACTTGTTTTCTCAACCCTCTTCCTTACTTCCTTGACATCTTTTTCTCGTGTCCATCGGCTACCGAAAGTTATCCTACCTGTGCGATTCGATGTTACGTCGCGATACCATTCGGTGCCATTATTTTGCCCAGCCTGAGAATAATCAAGATAAAATATAATGCATATCATTTATTTTAAGTTTATAAGACCACGACTTTTTTAAGCACTCTGCTATAACTGTTACAAATGCTTTTTATATCGCGTAAAATTATCGCAGCCACCTCTTCGATCCAAGCGCGCGAAAAACCATACGCGAAGTGTACAATTAACATATTTTAAGCGTTGCGAGTGATAATTAAAGATCGATATGTTTTTGCTTAATTGCATTTAGGATACAGTAAAATATAGCGATATTAAAATATGTATACTGATAAATTTCAAAAGAACGGCTAATTGGTCTTGGAACTGCCATTGGGAGAGGCTTCGATACGCTTTCGATCGCGATCAATGGAGTGAGCTATAAAAACACTCGATGCTTGTAATGTTACACGTTTAATGCCATCTGCCCCGTATAAAATAAATAAAAATTTTACTTAAAATGCACTTATAATTATATCTTTCCACAAAAATTTGAGAAGCAAAAAAATTGGAGATTAAAAATTAATTGAACGCAGGTCGAGCATAAAAATCGTATTATCATATTTTTAATCGTATCATTATTCCTTTTTTATTCTATTTTTAAAAATGTTATGTTTATTAAGTCATTAATACGTATATGATATAATGTGTTTTAAAATTAGTAGCTGTAATCTTCTAACATGAACACAGATTTTGGCTGGTTTTGATACTTACATCAATATTAACATAAGATTTTTTCAAAATCCAGAATGGTAGCACTTCCGATCACACGCATTACATAATAATAACGCTAAGCCATCTCTAAGACCGAAAAAACTGCACACCACACGATCATCGAACTTTTGGCGAAATTTGCAAACCAATGAAGCTACCAGCTCCTCCCTTCGATCGCTCTCGTCGTAAACGTGCAGCAGGTCTCACTTACACAGAAGCCCTCGTACACTTTTCTGCAATCCGAAGACGCGGCGGTGCAAAATTTCGCTGCTCTATACACGCGATTTAGCAAATCGCGCTTGTGCAGGTGCTTGTTATAGGCCGCGCGGCACGTCATCTCTCTCCCTCTCTCTCCCTCTTATTTCGCCTTCTACATAAAAGCCCTCTTTGCGCGGAAGTAAGAAAAAGGAAGGAGAAGAGAATGAGACGAGGACGGAGGAAACGAACGATAAAAAGGACTCGCTAGCGAGCGCAGTGGTGCTGCACCAAAACAGAATCGAAGAGAGGAAGAAATAGAAGAAGGTGAAAGAGACGAACGGATGGAGGAACAGAGAGAGGAGGATGTGCGTGCAGGGCATGCAGCTCACGTATAGCGTGCGCGTATATACAGGGTGGACAGCCTCTTGCTCTCTGCAGCATCAGCAGAACTTAAACCTATATCTCCGTTTCTTTCCTTGGCCGCGCGCGCGCGCCAGTTTTCTTCTGGACCAGGTTTTTAAAAGTGCCCTTACTCCACCTCCTCCACCACCCCACTCGTGAGCAGTATAAGTGTGCGTGCAGTGCTGCTGCTGCTTCTTCTATCTCTCTCCAAACAGTCTGCCCCAGCTTTACGCTTCTTTTTATGTTATATTACACGCTTGCTTAAAACTTTTGCTTTTTTCCTGCTGCTCTTTAAATCATAACCAAAGTAATATGGAGGTGAACGTGTGGTGGAACCGAGTTACCGATCAATTTCGCACAAATTCATTGATACTTGATGTGATTTTTAATAATTATAAATAATCCACTTGTTATACTCGAACTTGTTTTGATTTATTTCACGATTATTGTTTTTATACATTGTAAATCTATTACGAAATCAAAGAAAATTACGGAAATTAATTAGAAAGTAAAAGTACGGTATATTTAATATTACGATCTTTACGTGAAAGAAATGCTCAACCATTATCTAAATGTACACGCAATACGAAAATATTGATTTGAACCAAATAAAACGCAGCTACATATGAGAGCGTCATTTCCCGAAGATCCTACATCATTTCGCATCAGCTCCATCTGCTCTTCTATCCTGATTCAAGATTTATCATTTCTTGGCGAAGACTCATAAAAAGTCGTGATGGTGTGTGTATATTATAGTAAGTGCAATTACTTTGGTGCTTCTCATCCAGGTGTTCCAGACAGTTGGCCAATCTTTAATATTACCACGGCAGTTTTGCTCAATACCTGTGTCCCCGCGCACATTACATTAGATTCAGATCAGAAATAGAAAGTGGCTGTATATATTTTCGACACACACACAGACATACACGAGACTTTGTTATTAAGTGAACCAGTCACGTAATTTGAGCCTGTAGTTTACACTTGTTGCGCTCGGTGAGAAACTACATTATCCGCAACGTACTTATTTCACAAAGCCATACGAGCTATCGCCTTATTTAATTTTCATTCGTTTTATATACATTTCGAATGAGGCAAGACTGGAATAAATCTCCATTTCAGAAAGGCAAGTACTTATATACAAATTATCTATGTTATAAATTTGTAAAACTGAAATGATATTTTCAATCCATCGATCCGCGGCGCGGAATGCCCGATCCGTATATATAACATGTACATATATTTATGCACGCACATCGGCTAGTATAGAGTAGCGTATATCTTCTTCTTTATCAAGCTGCAACCTCTTACACCCGAGAGCTCCGTCCGAGGTAGAAGGAGAGAGAGAGAGAGAGAGAGA
>UELV01118282.1:0-21118 GCA_900490015.1 Megastigmus stigmatizans | reverse complement strand
AGTTTATTCCTTGCACACTTAGTCTTATTCTTGTGCGCAGTTGTTTGTTCTTTTAGGTGTTTTTTTTCCTTAACTTCCTCCTTTTTATCCCGCGGATATCGCCGACTCCGCGGACTCAGTGGAAAAGCGTTTCCACTGTGCATTAAAACTGAGGAGCAGATTCGCACAACGTAACAATAGTTTTATAAGGATCTCAAGATATTACAAATTGAAATTACTTTTTCAGAAACAAGTGCGTATTTTTGATTTTCAAGTCCAGAAGACTCGTTAAAAAATACCTTTTGCAATATAGCTTTTTTCATTTCTAACATTAGTTATAAGCTAATACTCTTAAAAATCCTAAAAACCGATTTTTAGATTTATGTTTTGATCGGAAGCAATACACAAGTGATTTAATTGTTATTTTTAATCCAAAGCATATAATAAGCACAGAAAATATCAAGTGCACGATGTTTCGAGAGTTTTGGTAAATCTGACAATTATATTAAACATTTGTTACAAGTAAATAGGTAAAATATAATTAATAATATAATTTTTGTTATTATTTATTGTACCGTTATAATTTAATTATAATACTAAAAATATTAATACTATTATAAAGTATAATATACTTAATTTTATAATTTCATTGTGTGTGGTTGTATTTGTTTGTGCAATTAAAAAATAAGTATATTATTGTCACCATTTATTTCAGAAAGATTTGCTTCTTTATTATCAACTTTTGTTCACATTTGTAAATGAATCCTGCAATTTCATGGTTTTTCGTACATTTTCAATGCAATACTTTAGGAAATAATTGTCATTTTTTCGCTGATTTCCCTTTCAGTAGTCAAATATCTTTAACTATACTTTAGAGTGGCAAACAGCTCAGCGCTCGACGATCACCGGGTAGACCGGATCGATCGAGCAAACTCTTATAATGAGCGAGACTAGACGTCGAATGAGTAAATCTTTCTGTAGTCAACCTAAGGATCGGAGATGAGGCCTTGATTCCAGACAAAGATTCTTAGCCAAGTTTAGTTCAGTGGATGTATAACTTGTCGAATTTTTGCGCATGTTTACTGTATATAGTAAAATCATTAGATAATCATTATATTCAATAGTATAGTAGTTGTGCAAATCATAAAAATACTAAAACGTACTTTTGAATCTGCTTCTTTTCGAATATCGAATAAGAATATTTTGTTCTTCCCCTTTGGTTATTATTACGTTTGAAAATCCCTAGAAAATTTTTCATAAACTGTAAGGTAAAAGACCCAGTGAATGGACACTTAAGAACATGTACTAGTGATTAGACACCCCCAGTGTCTGGACGATTTCCTTGGTTGTGATTGGTCGAACGCGTCCAGATACTAGTGCTGTCCATTCACTAGTCGTGTCCAGTCACTGGGTTATTTACCTTACCATCCAAAACGCAACGGCCTATTATTGTCCTACATTGAAAGCAGATAGACCTTTAACAATAATACAATAATGCTCACGCTTGAATTATACGGCGTCGGTGAGCTTATTCAGACAAGGTATACGTGCTTATACATTTTTGAAGCGGAAAAAGGTTTATAATGGCGTCACTGTATATGGGAACGAGGATTTGGTGACAGCATTTACTGAGTTAATCCCTGCACTCCCGATATAATCTTTGGGAAGAGGAAAAAAAATTCCAAAGCGAGATATGGAAACAAAGACAAGTAAAAAAGGTCCATAAATTTACAAGCGACTTTATGGACTTGAAGGACCCATCGCATCTTGTCTGTAGAAGAATACCGAGTTTCTTAGTAGAAAGACTTGAAAAAATATTAAAACCATTTATGAACTCTTTGTCTCAAAATAGGGAAGTAAACAGGGGTATAAAATTATTTCTTTTTATCTGCCTAGACCGATAATCAAAAAATAACTAGGATGTATTTTTTAATTTTTTTTTCTTTTTTAAGTAATAATAATAATTAAGAAGTTATAGGCGTTTATAATTTAAAAAAGAAAAAATACGACCTACCTACCTCTTTTTGAATAAAGTATCAAGATACGGGATAAAAATAATTCGTTTACCTCCCTATTTCTAATTTATTATACACTTTTTATTTGTAACAGACATAAAAAATGAAATATGTTATAATGAAATATGTTCCTTCCCACATTGCATGAAACGTGGGAGAGACGTTTCTAGAACAAAATTCTACTGCTTGTTCATCTACAGATTTGATCAATAATTTTTCTGATCAGTACGAATATTATTAGCAAAATTTGTAAGATGTATATAATTAAAAAAATTAGATTACACTAAGCGAAAATTCGACGTATAATTGAAGCTATACAGCGATCTGCCGCGCATCATCTGAACAACGGCTATCGTAAGTATATGAGCCTTTACAGAGGTCAGAGGTCGAGCTACAACGCATAAATACAGTAATAACATTGTTGATATATATATATATATAAAGCACAGCGAGTTACAACGGCTTGTAGTATCCCTGCTTTAAAAAATCAGGTGATAAATCAACTGATTTTTCACCTGATTTTTTAAAGCAGGGATCTATGTATAGATATATCAACAATGCTATTTGTGCGATGTCATTTGTATTTGACCTCTGTAGGGGCATTATATCATCCACGGAATTGTGTGTGATGACATTTTTTTCTTGCGAGTGTATCTTCGTTATAGTCACATCTCCAATCGATATCTGATATTTCTTATTTATAGGTTGTAGTATTCTTTGGTACAAAAATGATTACATAGGCTACGAGACGTTGATTTTCATGCGTGATATATACGTCGTATGCAATTCGTGCATTGGTTAGATTTCTCGCGTAAGAGCGCTTTTCAATGTTTTTTGATGTGCTGATTACAACAAAAATAGTGAAAAAATGTCAGATTCATATTTGACCTTGAACTTTGAAGGTCAAATAATGAAAATGCGTATTTGAGCTTGAAAATTGGTATACCTATGTTTTATGAACCGCTAAATACGATAAAAATAATAAAAAAAGTTCTAGTCACCTCTTGAATTTTGAAGGTCAAAGAAGTAACCAGGATTTTTTTCAATATTTTTCCTAAATTTAGTGCATTAAATTGACCTTATAAACATCTATTACGTTCGCTTTTCTTGTTGGTCCATATATGGACCAGTCCCGGAGCGAAAAGGTTAATGTGAATCAAAAAGACGTTATAAGAAAAAGTAAATTGAATTACGTAAAATGTATACGTATTTCCAGTGCTTCCTGCACAGCATTGAATTGTAGAGAATAATATCATTAGAAAAAATGGTTTTTTAAAGTCTTAATGTAGCAAGTTATTTATTGAATTACCTATTATAAACAGTATATCTAAAAGTATTACGAACAAAGTATAAAAATCATACCACCTGAAATTTCAATAAAAATCCATTTTAAAAAATAAATGGAAAAGTAATTGATTGAAGAAGATCGTGTCAATCTGAAGCTGTTTTATATGATGAGTATTTTACAAGCTATCATTAATTATAATCCTGTACGAGAAACAGGACTATCTAAGTCCAGTGATGAGATGATCAAACAATAGTTTTGGCCCTTTATCTGAATGATGAGAAGAGTGTAATGTAGGATGTTGAAGTTTTGACAACCTTAAAATAAAAAAAAACATTTGTGTGATTTGTAGTTGTATAAGTACAGAATTGAATTTGAAATCTTGCTGAAAATATCCAGCTGCGAGTCCACTTGGGATTCACAAAATTCAACTGGACTTCATTCAGATTCCGTTAGTATTTAGTATATTTAAAATATTGGATTTAACGAAAATATAGAGAAATAGTGGTATATCTACCGCAGCGAAGTTGATGAAATTCATAACGTACAATCCGCCCGCAGTCAGTTGACAAGGTTCCATGCACCGTAACGCCATGAATTTCAATAAATTTTGACACTTAATGGAAGTCTCGTACCACTCGTTTAAATACCTAAAGACCAAAGATACTTTTAACTGTAATTCTAGATGCATGTTTATCTCAAATCATAAATGCACTCACGTATCTTGAAAAAGATCGCCACTGTAATCGATCATTTTTTGACTTGGCCAAGTTAAATAGAATATGTGTATCAATATACCTAATAAAATCAAAATGTACCTAATGCACTCCAATAGTTGATCCAGCTTTATTAGGATCTGTAAAAGCCAATAAACCGTTGAAAAAGTGTCGAGTGAATGTCGAATTGTGTTTACAAAATTACTTACTATTATAGATACAGTACTTAAAATTAATATCGTCACTCCCATTTCTAGTAAGAAATACTGAGTGTACGACGTATCCAGGATCCTAGAAAAGCTGAAATTCCGAGAAAAGAATGTTATTTGAAAAAATGAAGTTGTTATCTTTTGAATATTTTTGCCAAGGTGTTATATACTCTCTCAGTTTGTCAAACAAGTTGTCTACATACATAATATTTAGTTTGCGTTAATAAAATGCGTTTGATTTTATCCTGTTGATTATTTTTAGGATACTTAACTTTATAATTTTGTGATGCAATTGAATTAGTTCAACAATACTAGTGTACGTCGTTTTGTTGCCCTTTAATCCGAAAGTGTTCAATTCTTTCTCATCGATCTTGGTGCATGATTTTAATCGAAACCTGAAATCTTACACAGAGAATATTACACAATATATTCTAAAATTAGCATTTTATTGTGCAATTATTGTTCTTTCGGATCAGTCATTAAATGGGCGAAAATGAAAAAAAATATTGGGGTAAATGTATTAAATGAAGTATTGATATATGTATAAGAATTCAATATTGTACTATATCTAATCAATCTAACAAAATTTTCAAAGAGCCATTCCCACGGCCTATGTAATTTTTTCCTGAAATACAAATATATAATATATTTTAAAAGCTTTTATATATATAATCAGCGAAAATCGAAGAATTCAGCAGCTCTTCTTGTTCATCATTTAGGTCAAGCATATGGTACTAACATCTCTAAATCACGTCGAAAAGTACTGCCAACAATAGTTGTTTCGAGCAAAACTTTTGTATGGGTGGAATTCGAAGTTTTTTTATCAATGAGTTTTATCGTCACAGCGTTTAAAATTATATCGCTGATTTCTCCAACGTCTATAGAAAGTATTTTTCATAAACCCTCGATTGGTGTTGGTCAAATTGTAAAAAAAAAAACAAAATACCTAGCACTGCCAACAATAGAATTATGAAATAAATTTTGCGACTTTTAAAATCAGTAGCAACAGTTTCGTACATTTGCATTTCGGGGGAAAAAATCGAAAAAGTCATGGACATTAATATCCTTGTTTATATCCTAAACATATTACGTGCTTGCGACTTAAGAATAAATACAACGGACAAGTTGCATGATGTAAACAGAATCTTACTTGACGATGGCGAACAAGCCAAGGCAGTGCTCAACTATCGCCGCATACATCGGATCGATCGAGCAGAGTATCAAAACGGTGAGCGAACAGGTCCACACGTCAAACAGATAGATGTCGAAGTAATGCTCGCGATCGTCGACGAGATAGTCCCCGTTAAGGATGTAGATTCGCGTGCGAGATTCGTTAAGCGGCATCAGCTGATCGAGCATTATCGGAGTCAGTGGTAGAGTTATGAACACTACCAGGGCTGAGATCATGTAGACTGGAAGAAAGTTGAATTTGCACTTTTCTTTGACACATGTAGCTATAAGCTGTTTCGAGTAAACATTACATGAGATTTTATTTTTACTGATTGCTCGACATCTGTTGATATTACGCAGCTTCTCCCACTTAATCAAATGGTTTGCGCGATTCTCAGAGGAAAATTCTTTATATATGCAAGAGAAACTTACTTATGAAGCCAAGAGATATCGCTCGTCCTCGCTCCGAGTATTCTATGAGAATGTTCCTTTCTTTCTCGTCGATTATAGTCTCGAAATCCCTAGCAGTGTTTTCGTACACTATTTTCATCTGCAAAGGTATGAGCGATATCACACGTAACTTTTTCATGCCGAAGAACAGTTTTTTCTCTTTTGATAGATCGCGCGACTAACCTTTTCTTCCGCCTTGATTGCCGTTACTATTTTTACCGCGATGCCAAATAGGTAAAGTACGATGAACATGTTTTCGAGCATCTTGTCTATGTCCTTGCCAAAATATTTGTATAATCGAATCACCTGAATAAAGTTATCTTGTTAGTTATATGAAGTATGAGTATTGTAGAAAATCAACATCAGAAATGATTAAAATTTAAAATTTGAATATTTCGCAGAAACATATATTTTAATATTCAACGCGATGTAGAAAAAAAAACGTGAGAATCTAATGGAAATCTCACTTGGGGCACCAGCATTACGAACATAGACAAAAAGAGGAGAGCGCGAATGACGTTGTTTTTCGTGCGATTCGCGTAAGGCCAGAGTCCAAGCACATCCACGATTTTCTTGTTGATACTGAAGTAACGTCCGTCGTAAATGTCCATTGTCTCCTCGAGTCGTCCCTAACTCAGGTCTAGACGCGGAAATAACAGATATATCCTCACGACGTGGGTTGATTGTTTATTTTTCCTCGCTTATACACTTATTATATCGCGACTCTCTGCCGCTTTACTTATTCATATAGGGATAATGAACGTCAGCGTCAGCGATGTGTTGTATATATATCTTCGTCGTCGAAAAAAAAAAAGGAATAATAGAGTTGGACTGTAATGCCGGCCACTTTGCATAAGCGAGTCCGCGAATTGAGCAATCAGCAGCTATCATTTTAGAAGTGAATCTGGCGATTGAGGGATGTATATATAGTGAACTCGTCATTATTGCTTATTGCGATGAAAATATATATATAGGATGAAAAAATAATCGGTGTCCGACGCTGATGCAGCTACTATTTCGTGACTATTATATACTATCAGTTATAATAGCATTTTATTATTGCAATTATTTGTGTTTGAGTGTTTCGAAACTGCATTGAGGTATCGTGGCATTCGGTCGATCAGTACAGTATATAGTACAAGTTGCATGAACATATCCTAGTGTTTCATTACTTTCTCGATTTCTGTTTAAATACTGTATAGTTTGAAATCTTTGAACAACTTGCAAAACCGTATTATCGGTAGGTGTGTGAGAATCAAGCTTGTGTTACGCGTGAAAATTTTAAACTAAATCTCAAATGAGATATCATCTAAAAGTTTTTACACGCGCTATACTGTTTTTCATCAATTAATGTTTTATACCTCGTAGAAATGCCCATCCATGATTTTTCTTTCTTTTTTTTTATTTGTCAAGGATTGATTCTCCAAGACCCAGATATAAAACCAAAAGGCTTTACCACTGCTTGTATTACAACGTACATATCTCGTAATATAAAAATATAAATTGATGAGAAACGGTTACTGGAAAAGATCTCGTGTAAGGTAAAATGAAAAGTGAATCTTGGTCATTGTGGATAAAAGCGGACCGAGATAATTTGTGAGAGGCTCTTTTACCATATTATAAAAAGGACCTTAATTAACGGTACATATGGGTATTGACTACATCGAACGACTCGACATCTTCGGAGAGATGACACATACATTACGAGTCGATCGAGCTGCAGCCACGCGCCACAGCAGCCAACACGATCCGCCAGAGTAGCACAACACCACCAGCTGCCGGGCTAATTTTCCTCCCCAAATGCACCGGCCGTTGTATATACATATACATACACACATTTCATCGCTCGCGCGTCCAGTGCCCACGCACACAGTCAAAGTGCAGAGAGCATTCCTGCTCGTTACTCCTCTCTACGCTTCTCAGACTCCGCGAGATACTCGCATAGCACCGCTCACCCGCACAGAGAGAGAGAGAGGGAGGATAGATAGAGTGCGTGTAGAGAGGGAAAAATAAGCGCATCGCGGGCGCTGGCGCTCACCCCGTGTATATATATATATATATATATAGTTCTGTTCGCGAGCACGCGCTTGCCTCCACCGAAGAGCGCCATATTGGAGGATTTTTCGCAAGCGACGAGCCAAGGCTGCTCTCCTCCTGCGTACACACAGCTTCCCTGCTGCAGGCGTACGAGCATCATCGGGCAAAAGCCAACCTCGATGGATCGCGAGTATATCACGGCTGGTGGTGCGGAGGCTGAAGGAGGAACGGGAGTCATCCGGATCCTGCTGAGAGGAGAGAAGGCGTCCGCAGCAGCAGGAACGCGGTGGATGAGTGGTGGTGCTGCTGGTGGTGCTCGGCTGCCGGACTGCGGCTCAGCTACCTACCTACCCACCACGCGGGACTCGAACGCGCGCGCGCGCGATTTTTCCCCGGGCAGATAGTCGGATTTTATTCTGCGCATGGAAAGCAATTTTGCCCAATCATAAATAGGGCTATTGTGGGGGGACACCAGCTCCGTGTGTGTATACATATATACGTGTATGTGTATACGTATATATATATATATATATGCGTATAAATATATGTGTGTATGTGTGTATCTATATGAGTTCCAGGACGAAAGAGAGAAAGAGCGAGAACGAGAGCAAGAGAGAGTATATAGTCGAGCATTTCATACGTATATCCACGAGCGTAATGGTAACCAGATAGAGGCGTCGCGCGTAAGAGCCAATATCGGCCGCCAACTCGACGACACGTAAATAACATTATTGCATTATATAGTTCGATAGAGAGAGAGAGAAAAAAATAACACACGGACACAACTTTTTTTTTTTTTTTTTTTTTTCGTTACCCCCCCGGGCCAACCTCCGTCGTGTGCACGTTAACCTTGTTCCACACCGTCTTTTTCGCATCCACGTTTATATATTTTTTGGTGCGTCGTACGTACGGAACCGCGGATCACATTTTTCTTCAAGTCCTGCTGTACCGCTGCCGCTGCTACTGCTGCTGCTCCTGTTCAGCCCTTGTCCTTTTTTCCTCTTTCATAACATGATGCGGACGCGTAAAAGTTGTGCGCGGGTGTCGAGTGCATCGGCCAAGTATCGATAAGTAGTTCATTTTTGTTCTACTTCTATAAAGTAAATAGTTGTGCGTGACAAAAAGGGAGAGAGAGAGAGAGTATGTGTCTGTGCGTGTGTGTGTGCGGGAGAATCCTGGTCAGAGCAGTGTCTCCTCGTCCTGCTGGTGTTTTCAGAGTACAGCTATATGTATATGTGTATAGACGTATAGGTGTCTATATATACATACATGGTACACATATCGCGCCCGTGGTTGGCTTTGATTAATACATGTGTGTATGGAGAGACGGCGAGGTGTGTGCGTCTCTCGTGCAGTGCGTGCAGAGGCGACTATCGGCTGCAAGGGTATTACACGCTATTCCTTATTGCACACCTCCCGCGTCTAGGAGCCGCGAATGATTTATGACGTCAGAACGCGGCTCAATCGCCTGTCACCATAGCGTTAGACCTGACGGATATGCATGTATATACTAGCATCGTGTTTGTGTGTGTGTATCCTTCGACTCCGTCTCTCTTGCTCCCTCGCGTATTTAGACCCGCTTAACTTGCGCGTGTATATATATATATGGTGGTGTATATGCGTGATGCAGTCTCCCACTATACTCGGGCTCAACGCTATGTACACCGTGTATTTGTGTGCGTGTGTCGGACTATATGTATGAAAATACCCGATTATCCTTGAAGGACTAAAATTACAATTTCTATTTTTTTTATGGAACGCGTATGGGATGTGTGGGATAGCTGCGTCGCTTGAAATTGATACACCTAATTGTAAATGAAAAGTACCGAGAAAGGAACATTTATATGTGTGCTATTTTAGAGAATATATATCAATCGATTCGGACGGGTACAGCAAATGTTATAAATAAACATTAATCAATGCGGTTACATTTATACCGGAAAAGATACGTGAAATATCGGGAACAAGAATAAGTATAAAGATTTCGATTTTTCGTATAACATGAATTAGCAATAGTAGAAAACAACAGTTTTAGTCTAAAAATGATAATGAAAAAATTTAGTTTTTTAATTAAATTAAAAAATAGAACGAGGACACGATTGTGAACATAAAAAGAATTTATTAATTTACTGCACGATAGTAAGGAGAATTGAATTTTGTCATGTAAATCCAATCGCATAAGTACTTTAAAGTTTTATAGTTACTTTGAAAAGTATACTTCAAAAAGTATGGGTGAGAATATAAAATCCAATGACAAATGTTAAGTGAAATCCTAAAAAGCTTTTTTAATTAATATAAAACGTTACACAATGTTTACTGACCATATCCTTACGCACACATTTTCCAACTTAATATACTAATAATTAACAACACAGAATCGTAAGCTATGTTTGTTCATTAATGTAATTGTACAAATAAACGATATGATTTTCAGTGCAGTAATAATTGTTATGCATCGAATCAATATACAATCAGAATAAATCCTGTGTTCGATAATTGAATAGTTGAATTGTTGCGAGAAATTTCGGGTCCGATTAGAAGTATACCGGCAACAATAATTACATCGGCGTAAATATCATTATAAAATATTATTCGCAATAACAGGGGGGGGGCAGATAATTACGATTTCACCGTTGTATATACACTTTGCGGGCCATGAGTTGATTCTCTTGACTAATTTTATACGCCGGTCGAAGCTTCGCTCCCTGCGGCTATTAATACAACTCCGCGCTTGTTTTAATTAATTATTTACTGACTTTGGATGACGATGGGAAGAGAGAAAAAAATATTCTTCAGTTTTTTAACAACTAATGCATATTAGACACGGACTTTGCGTGCGCACAATTATAGTCGTAGACCAAATACGTGCATATAATATAGTCGCTGTCGCAATTTTCAGTAGTCAAAGCTCTGTATGTGCAGACGCTTCACTGTGTACTTTCGAATCAGTTTCTATATAGTTTGTGCAATATATTATGTTTGTGTAAAGAGAACAAATAAACATTTTTTTAAATTTTTAGCAAAGTGAAATTACAAATAATTACCGACGACAATGAATTTGGTAATATAATACTCGTATGATTTATTGATTGCGGCGGAAATAATTTCCAGAGATTTCCGTTAACCTAATACATTTTATAAGGTTTTACAATTAGGTTGAATATTGATATTCGATGTCTGTGTACGTGTGAACGAGTTTGCGAGACTACATCATCCGACCCATGTTTTTATTTTATTTTACATAGTTACAAGGCTGAAAGGTTATATTTTTGTTTCATACCTGTTTTGAATATTTTACGGAAAAAAAATGTCTGCCCTTTGTATTTACATTATATTTTGTTATCCAAAAATAGAAAATTGTTTTTGTAAAGTTTCCAAATAAATAAAATAAAAATAATTGTATAGATGTATGTGCAATGTATATTTTCGATACATAAATTCCTTGAAGCTTTCATATTTTCTAAGACTGCATCCACCATTAGAATAGTCGATATTAGATATATGTAGAAACATGCAAGTACGTTCAGATACCAAGTTATGTATATAAGTATTAAAAATACGAAAAGTATACGGTGGTATTCAAATCGAAGTATTGATTTTTTGGAAAACCTTACATTCTCAGTCTTTATTCTATAGTTATTAGTACAGGTTGTATCTTTGACTTTGTCAGATGGTTCGAAAACTTTATATCATTCTTAGTTACTTCACTATCGTTATAGAAAAAGTGACCACAGCATGTAGTTCCGTATAAATTATCTTTTGACACAAGCCTTTTTGGAAAATAGTTTCTAAGCAAGTATGAAAATTAGTAAGAAAGTTGTATCGATATCAACAATTTACAGCATAACCGATGTGCTTCAGTAACAATCCAAGAGCCACAATTTTCTTGAATATTGTATGAAAATTTAAGATAACTTTAATCCATCTCTATAGCATCATATGTTTCATATTTATATCTAAATTATTTAATTTACAGCATAATTTTCATTCAGCGCATATTTGAATAACGATTTTTACTTCCAATACATTTCAAATTCAGGCATTTTGTATGGTATTTTATTATAATTCTCTTAGAATATATGTTATAATGAAGTTGTGGATCATTAGTAGCGGAATGGAATTTCAGCTATAGAGTAACGTATACCTTTGATCTATACTGTTGTATATACAAAGCTTATTCGCTCATCTGAATAAAAAGCATTCCTTACTATTTTGATAACTATACATAAACGTTAATACCTTATCGCGTCATGCTTGAAAATAATACATATTCCAATAAATAATAAAGCATTGACGCTGCTGCTTAATGCTTGTATATTTATTTGAGTTGAATGATTCAATCTATGGTATGAGTTTTGAATATTTGTCAAAAGTGGAGACTATCATCATTAATATTAAATTAATTCCGAGCCTATTGATTTTCTAAAAAATGTTCAGCTTTCTCGCGCAGGTTATCCCGTAATCATAGTGAAACCATTGCTTGGCTCATGTCGATTAACAAGACTTTGAGAAGTTATTCTTTCGTGGCAAACATCACACTGATATATTTCCTTCAATCCCCCTTCAATCAACGTGCCCCACAAGCTTCGCACCTGCACCCACACTATACATATTACACGTATGAAAATAGCTGCGATAAAGGCCCTGGGGTCGGTTATATAGCCGGAATCGTCGCGCTCCTCGTTACAGATGGAATATGGGATCAGGAGCCGGGGACTCAGTGGGAGCGGCGGGGGAGCCGTCGCGGGAGCCGGCCCCGGCAGCATCGGTTGGCTCGAGTCCGCGGCCGCCGGGGCCGCCTACAGCAACACCCTGGCAGCGGCCTATCAGCTGCCGAGCAGCGCCGCTCTCCTCCTGAACTCGCTGCAGTCGTTGCAGTCGAGCGCCGCGGCTATGGAGCTCGTGTGGAAGCCCGACAAGCGGGACCAGCCAACGGGGAAGAGGGAGGAGCCCGAGAACGATCCCGACCTCGAGGAGCTGGAGGAGGAGGAGGACGAGGAGCCGAGCTCGAGGCTCGAGCGCAGGCCGGGCCGAGACAGTAGCGAGGACGAGGCCGCGAGCGAGCGCAGGGGAACGACGGACGGCGGCAATGCCGGCCTCGACGAGGACGAGGACGAAGAGGAGGAACTGGAGGAGGAGGAGGAGGCTAGACGCATGGACGAGGAGGAGAACGAGGCCAGCGCTGAGAGTTGGGTGAGAGACGCGCAGCTACTTCACTTACTTGGATCTCCTTTTGTTTTTTTTTTCAATTAGTCTGCAGTATTTTAACTATGTACCACCCTGCACTTGCAGAAGGATACGACTATACCGATGCTGAGCGGTTGGATGTTGGGCGCTTACACGTCGATGCTGGGCAGGTGGTCGGCGGCTACAGCTGCCCTCGAGGCCGCGGAAAGCTCGAATCTTGCGTCGGACAGTGACTCGGAGAGCGATCGCTCATCCTATACAGACGTATTGTGAGTATTGTATAAACATTTATTACATTATGCTATTTATTATTTTCAAGTATAGAACCGTTGAACATTAGAATTATTGTACAAGTTGGGGTAAAGCTTGCGCAGGAAGAAAGTACTGTTATACTAAGTAGGATATCAATTTGTATTTATTTATAGTTTTATAAACTATATTTACTTCGATTTACAGTCGAATATAATTGTTACAATCATGTAAGAATCGTAGAGAGTTTGAAACGCAGAATGTTGTCTTTAATCACTCATCAGTCTCCATAGGTCAGATGCACAGATGTTAAACGTATATGATCAGTGCACCGCGTGACCAAATCGCAAAAAATTTATAAAATATTTTATGCATTATACAACATGGAAATGAAATTCACACATATAACTGGGCAATCAACCAAATTATTGTTATAATTAAGTTAATATTTCCAGCAGAGCCAGTACCAAACTTAATTTACGAAAACTTGATTACCAAGCCTCCACATACGTTTCTTCTTCATGCTCATCCACTTTATCTTCAGTGTCCTGCTCTACGTCTACGAATTCCTCGCTCTTACAAAAGATCGTTGTCGGGTCTTGTTCTTCCATCGTACTAGTTTCTTCTACCTCGGGCAGCATCCTTTTCAATCTACCATTCAGATGATACCTGATATGCCTCTTATAATTCGAGGCGACCCATCGTGGTTTCTTCGTTCCGCAAGCAAAGGTCTTCCTGATGACAAGCTTCTGGGGGCATAGGACGCACTTCACAGATCCAGTCATGACGTATGTTTCTATACCCTTCGCTTCGTTGGTGATGGTTTTGATGGTGACCATAGCTTCTACCTTATCTAACATCGCTTTATTTTTAGCCTTGCTACCAAAGTTTTCCTTGATCAATGCTCTTTTAGCTGTTATGGCCAACAGTTGAGCTTCGGTGGCAGGATTCGGTGGTGCATAAATCTTCAAGCTGTCTTGATCGTCATCATTGTCCGATGAAATGTAGCTGCTCGATTGGACTTTACTGGTGGATATCGGTATGTTTGTTCTCCAGAACTGATCGGGTTTACTTTTGACGAGGGCTACCAATTCCTTGATGAGGAAGCGATCGCCTATCAAAAAACGAAATTTCTCTGGCATCTTGTGGTAACGGCCGTAGTATAATTCGTACTGGTCACTGCGTTTGAGAAAGTCTTTCATGTGGTTTCGGGCAAAGTCCTCGAGTTCTTTGATGGTATCGTCGTTTATGTGCCGGAAGGCTAAGGGATTATCAAGATTGTTAAATGCGACAATGTTCTTAACGTAAGAAGGGATCTCAATACCCTTTTCATCTTGCAGTATATGCCAAAAGATATTGCTGGCTGATTCTTGATTCTCATCGTATTCTCTGGTGCTTATTCGTGACTCATCCATCTTGGTCGAATCGCTGCTCCTTTCCTCTTTTTTACCGGAAGCTGCAGATAAAAAGAATTACGGTTTATAAAATCAGAACACATTATTCATAAAATAATCTCTTAAAAAAAATCCCATCCAAAATCTACAATTGATTGAATACGATTGAAAGCAGAATTCGGATTGTTCGGAAATCTTAATACGTAAATACCGGATTTAAAACGATTGAAATTAGTTGATTTGAGAAAAAAGAAAAAAAAAAGATTTCACTTTTTTTTAAGAATTTTTTTTCGTATTAATATTTATTTTATTGATTCTAACTTTTCATACATGAATATTGATATAAAATACTATTAAATATTTTTATTTTTATTTTCAATGATAAATCCGGCTGGTATGGCTGCCTGAAGTCTTGTTAAAAAACGGTTGATATGATATTTCAAGTTTGGAGGTTCTGAAACCAAAAAAATAATATCATTCATAAAAAATAAACTTGTCATTTTCGTGTGAACTACGATGATTGAAATCCGAATACAAAAATTCAAAATGGCGGACTTGAAAATTTTGCAATTTTGTTTTGACCGTAAATTGTTACCTATATATATTTCAGTCCGATCGGTCCAATAGTTTTTTTCTGAATCATGTCAACCAGGTCAAGAAACGTTGTTTTGAGAAAATCGCATTTAAAGTTTTTGTTTTAAAATACATCGAATATACCATCATTATTGAATAAAAACGGCTTCTTACCCTTAATCATCGATGCCTGCTCCATACACCACACCTTCCACTTTTCAGATGTGAATCGATTACCCGAAAATCTTTTTTTTTTTTGAATGATCTGCTCGCTCATTACTATCTCGAACTTTTTCTATTCATTGTATTCAATTTCTTGATAAGCACTTTTAAAAGAGAGTAACTGTATTTATACACTGTTATACTAGCTGAACCTGATCTTTCCAGTATACAAAATCTCATCGAGAACTGCTCCAAAATCAAAACTAGAGTGTGTATGTACTTACTTGCTTTTAGTAGAGGGGATAAAAAGGCGACTGCACATTTCACGATTTAGGTATACGCACAGAGACTCATGGAGACACTCGAGACTCTAGGATTATTTCGAATTGTTCGTTTCATTTTCGAACATTCTGACTAATATATAATCTTATTGTTATTTCTGTTACATTTCAAAAGATACTATCCAAAATTTCAGAGCAGGGGAGAATAACTTTGGTAAGCAGCAGCTAAGCTAAGCGTATACCCAGCGCGCTTGTACTTCATAACATTTGTCTACCTGTTCACGAAGTTCCTTTTAAAAATATTACTTTTATATTACTTTCCATAGCCTTTAAACCGATATTATCCAAGATTTCTTTTTACTCAAATGAAACGAACAATTCTAAATAATCCTAGAGTCTCGAGTATATCCAAGGGTTTCTGTGCGTATACATGAATCGTGAAATGTGCAGCTGCCCTTTTAGTCCCTCTACTAAAATCGTAGATACACACTCTAGTTTTGACTCTCGATGAGATTTTGTACTGGAAAGATCGTGTTTAGCTAGTATAACACTGTATAAATACAGCTACTCTCCTTTAAAAGTGCTTATCAAGAAATCAAATACAATGGATAGAAAAAGTTCGAGAGATAGTAATGAGCGAGCAGATCGTTTAAAAAAAAGAAGATTTTCGAGCAATCGATTCACATCTGAAAAGTGGAAGGTGTGGTATATGGAGCAGACATCGATGATTAAGGGTAAGAAGCCGTTTTTATTCAATAATGATGGTATTTTCAATGTATTTTAGAACAAAAACTTTAAATGCGATTTTCTCAAAACAACGTTTTTTGACTTGGTTGACATAATTTAGAAAAAACTATTTGGACCGATCGGGCTGAAATATATATAGGTTTACAAAACAATTTACGGTCAAAACAAAATTGCAAAATTTTCAAGTCCGCCATTTTGAATTTTTGTTTTCGGATTTCAATCATCGTAGTTCACACGAAAATGACAAGTCTATTTTTTATGAATGACATTATTTTTTTGGTTTCAGAACATCCAAACTTGAAATATCATGTCAACCGTTTTTTAACAAGGCTAACTTCAGGCAGCCATACCAGCCGGATTTATCATAGAAAAAAAAAATTTTTTTTAATAGTTTTTTATATCAACATTTATGTATGAAAAGTTAGAATCAATAAAATAAATATTAATATGAAAAAAAAAATTCTTAAAAAAAATTTGAAATCTTTGGTATTAACCCCTTAAATCGAATTTAATTCGACACTGAAAAATACCGATTAATGCCGATTGGAACCCGCCTTAAATCAATTAATTATGATCCTTTTAAATCTGGTATTTCCCTATTAAGATTTCTAATTAATCGAACATTTTTGCAAGGTAATTGATGCTCCTCTAACTTAGTTAATTTGTATAACATTTCAATATAGATTCATATTTTTGAGATAGCAGTACTTTTAAAAAATTAACCTTCTTATATCATTTTTTTTTTATTTTTTGCTATATTACAAGAAAAACGTACGGTAATATTTCATACTGCGCGCCTTAAAGATTTATAAAAAAACGGTCAGAAAACGCTCTAGCTGTTGACGGAATGACGGTGTTGACGGTATGACTTGGTTTCACTCATGCCGGCTTCACAGTTCACAACACAATCGACAGCAGACTATTTTCATAGTGTTGTCAGTATATAGTATGTATCATATGTATATCGTATACATATTCATGCCACTTGCGAATATTGAATATTATGCAAAACTATGCACCCGAACAAGATCTGATCTTTATAATTTAGAAATAAGAAAATGCAGGCTTTGTTAAGAATATCTGTAGAATAACCTGCAAATATTTGTATGTTCTACAAAGAACTCTTTCTATATGCGACTGATTTAATATTTTTCATTTATACAATACTTAAACTTTCATATAATCATTATTTATTCGATATTATATTATTAATTATTACATTATTAATTCAGCTGCTACATTTATATTATTCTTAAAATTATGCTTACCTTTACTCATTATACTCCAGGTAAAAGAAAGATTGCAGTATGATCCTGATGATTTTGGAATTAATCTATATGTCCGATATTATACGATTCTTCTAAAAATTCAAAACAATCACACGTACTCAAAGGGACTAATACGAATTTTTGTGAATATTAAAGATTCCCATTAATTCTGAGGGATGCGTACACAATGAACGAGTGATTCTTACTGACAACAGTTACGATCAGTATACGATTCGTTCTTGTTCTAACTCCAGCAAACTGATTATGAAGCGCATGCGCAAGTGCATAAGCCGCTTTGCACTGATCATCATGCTCGAATCACTATTATACTACATACAAACAAAGGATATTTATTATAATATACTTACTTTAATAAAAAGAAAACTTTATCAAATAATATATTATATAAGTAAACTATATAATTATATTAAGACTGTTTCGTTAACTTTTTGGCAGATCGAGGGAAAGCAGTCCAAGCAGTAGCGTACGACAGACTTATCCCTGCGACCGAGCGACGAACACTGCGACGCGAACGAAGAAAAAGCGCACGACCGACTGCAAATCCCGGGTAAGGAGCAGCGGCAACGGCAAGGAGGCCTCCTCCTCGGAAGCCACGGGTAATGACGCTTCATCCGCCACTTCGCAGGGGAAGAAACGCTCACTCGCCCTCCAGCGCGTCAGGTATAGGTACTCGATCTTCATTTCTGCTTGTCTCGTTAAAAAATATATACAAGATTATACATTGATCCTATTAACGACTATTGCCTTTAAGAAGCCTATAACTTTTCATATCATTAATGAACTGCCTTACTATTATAGTTTAAATTTTGAAATAGAACGTGATACAGTTTATGGAACTTATACCTATAAGCCTTAAATTTATAAAAACGAAATTGCAGGTACGAGAGAGAGGAGTACCGATGCTCACTGTGCTCGTACGCCTGCACGATCGAGAAAGCCTTCCAGAGGCATCTGCGCGCTCACGCCCGGGGCACGGCGACCGAGACCCGAGTCAGCTGTGCCGTCTGTGGTGCCGATCGCTCCTCCGAGGTCGACCTGAGCAAGCACATGCGACGCCATCGTGACAACAGATACTTTTGCTGCGACATCTGCATATTCCGTACCGTCCAGCTCAAAAAGGTAGGCCGATACTTATAACGTTTCGCATACCTATTAGGTATGAAAACGAACCTAATTCAATAATATATTCGAGAAGCATTGATGATCGATAAAAAAAATTCCAATTTTCATGCTTATATATGTAAGTCTTACATGTAAGAGCTGGGCATATTATACCTTATACCTGATGAAAATCTTATGTCTCTCGTTGCACTGCCGCATGAACATCTCAACGATCACTGGACAATTCTGTAAATTACAGCTGATCCAGCATAGGCGCATGCACACCGGCGAAAAGCCCCACCTCTGTCCGCACTGCGCCTATCGCAGCGCACGCCGCGACAACCTGCGCAGCCACGTGCGCCGCGTCCACAAGAAGGAGAACCTCTACTGCGACACCTTCAGTCCGCGAGGTATGTTCATTGCCCCGAAACTCCACGACGGAGGTCAACAGACGCCGGCCCAGGCACACGAGGAACAGGAACAGTCCGAGTCGTCGCCGCCTGGACCGTTGTCCCCGTCGCCAACATCGGCACAGGAGATGTCTGATTTGGCTTAGAGCGCCACTCCGTATGTTTGTGTGTACATTTGTCGTCGGAGGTGACGCCCGTCTGCAGTTTACTTTTTTAAAAAAATAACGAATTTAGGAAAATTGATAGCCCTCCATACCACGAGTTTAGCTTTACGCGAGAAGTTGCAACTGCAGTTTGAGCTTGGCGAACGTTACTGGAAGAAATCACGCGAGGAATCACGAGACATCTTGGTAATTCCAATATGTTTCTGATAAACCATCCTGTGATTTCTTCGGTAAGGAAGACTTTAAATGACGTTGCAGATGTTTTTTCAATTTATTCATAGACTTACCTATGGTATAATTGTCCTAATAATGGTGTGGTGCAACTTTGTTTTATAGGTATTTATTATAGTAATATTGTTAAGTTTGAAGCTTGCATACTACTACCTTACTAGTAAGAATCTATACATAAATTTCGCACTTTTAATCTCTCAATTTTCGATATTTCTTTTTAAAACTAGTAAAGTAATAATACATGATTAGATAAAGAATTTCAGAACTAAGTCAATATTTGAGTATTTCTAAAGTGTTTATCGTTTCTCACTAATATACAGGTAGTTTTGAAATTTCATAAAAGATTACATGATACTCACTTTTAATAAAACATAATTAAAATATTGCCGAGTGCTCTACCGCAAATCGATCTATTGAATACTACATCACCACATTTAGAGATATGTTTGATCTGACCACAAAACCAAATAATAGCGGTAGCTACGAAATCTTTTACATGATTTTAGTTACTACGTTCGAAACCATTATTTGGGGAATGTATTTTAGTATTTCAGAAAAAAAAATCTAGGATGAATCTCGCATCATATTTTTCAGCATATATACGTATTGCAAAATAATTTAAGTATACAGCTACATACATTATTCCGAGTTTTTTAATGGATACAAAATAGATGTCATATACAGAGTTCAAATAAGTTACACGGTCTAAAAACTAATTATGAGACAGAGATTATTCTTAATTGTTTACTATACAGAATTAATTAATTATTTAGTAACCTAACGAAACAGTGCATTTTCATCACTATATATGTATAGTGCAGTCAATATTATATATATTTTTTAAATTCTTCTATAATTATATTATAATATTGTCTTAAGTGTTAAGTGAAGGTGCTAATAATGTATGATTAGACAAGAAATTGAAGACTGTAACGAAGATTTAACATAAGGAAATTAGCCCATAATATTGAATTTATTTCTTACACATTTCATTGATTCCCATGTGAAAAAGTTACCACTTTAAAGTTGGATAAAATTATTCCTTATCACAACTTTCATATGAAATTGTTTCGCATCTAATAATACTAAAATCGATAAAGTTTAAATAAATACATAAACTGTCAATTCGCTAAATCTAGTACAATGACAGCTGAGTCTTCGCATCTCTGGATTCTTTACGAAATATTCAAATATTTGAATGTCGACGTAGCCTCCAATAGTCCAATATTCGAAAACTAGATGTTTTTTATTTAAAAAAAAAATGTGTGTAAGTAAGTACTTGGAAGGTGGTCGGTAGGAAAAGAAAAACGATTAGGTATAATGAAAAGACGTTTTATGTCCAATATATATGCCAAAATGCGAAAGACGACGACAAAGCAGCGAGATTTAATAGAATATAATTCGTTTTCGATGCATGCATACACGTATACGCAATCGCACTATAATTATACTAAATATATATATATATA